>JAKSZP010019342.1:0-18450 GCA_022478985.1 Massospora cicadina | reverse complement strand
AGATTGGCCTGATGGATTGACCCCAGCAAAACAATAGATATTAACAAAAGCAAATTTTCCAACCAATAGCTATCATATATATGATAACTCCCATATCCATTAGTGGGACTAATCCCCTATTGAATAAGCAAATTTAATATAATTGATCAAGCTGGGCAATGTAGGCAAAATCATTACATATCCTCCGCTTCACCAGATTACTTGCTGAGACAGGTTTTCAGAGTCAGGTGCATCCTTCTCTTGATACTTAGCTAAAAAGTCTGGTTCAGAGGTCCTTCCTTATACTTAACTAGCTTATTAGTTTAGTGATCCCCTTCTCACTGCTGCCTCTGCAGAGAGCAGTCCTACAGCCCCATGCTGTACCAGGACTATTTCAGGAGTCATTGCTAATAATATGTTTGGAAAGCATGTTTTACCCCAGGTCAGGCTTATATGACACCACATCATTTAAAAGATAATATTTTTGGTCAGCTTCCTCAATCCCTTGTTCCCTGTATTACCCCAGCTGGGCTCTCCATTTTTTATCAGAGCAGATCATTTACTAAGGCCTCTTTACAGCAGAGCTAGTTTCAACCCATCCTGATACTGACAACAAACTTATTTATTCTAGCGCCTCAGGACTACTCATGGCAGATAAAGTTTTAACCCAAGCTGATCCTGCTGACACAGAAGCAAACACCGCCAGATGATTTTGATTGTGGAAAAAAATTTGTTTTATAACTAGATATTTTCATCTTTCATTTTTAATATGTTTTTATTAATATTTTTATATCTTATAAAAGTATATATATATTTGTTTGCAATGGGACTTAACCTACCAGAAGGTTCAGAGGTCCATCTTTCCAACTATACTACTCTAGTTCAGATGTTTATTTTTTTACTTAACCAGATAATTTGGTCAGAGGTCTATTTTTTAAGACTTAACCAAGTATTTTAGTCCAGAGGTTTCTTTTTTAGACTTAACCAATACACCAGGGCTTAACCTATTGTTAGTAGGTTCAGTGATACCACAAAAACATTGCAATTATTTTTTTCTTTTAGATCCAATACTTCAAGTATTTGCAATGGACTTTATTCACTATAAAACCATCCCCAATATTCTTTATCATATAGGCTTTTGTTGTCAACTTGTTGATTTTAAACAAACCTGATCATAGAGCATCCAACTTATTTCTTCTTCCAAATCCATGGGTATCACACTAGGCTAACTTATCTCCCACATTGTACTCTTGCAGCGCTGGTCAGTGCTTGTCATCTGTATTCCTTGCTTTCACTTTTTTTCAGCATCATATCAAATGCTTGTAATTGCAATTAAAAATAATATCTTCAAGTCAGTTTAGTTATTCCTCACCACTCATCCCAAAGCTGGTTCCATAGCGGAATACATAATTGGTGGTATTTTGGATTTTTGTTCATTTAAATCTTCAAATAGCGTTTTCCCTGTCACCGTATGATACCTATTATATGCAAAGGTAACTGAACTCAGATAGTTCCCCAAGTGGAAGTTTCCCCACTACCAATTTTTTAGCATTACAGCTAGAGTTGTGTTAAATCTTACTACCATTCCATTTTTTTCTGGATAATAGGGAATGGATCCCACTCTCTGGATTCCTACTAGTTTGTTTACTCTTGGGATCATGTAGGATGTAAAGTTGGTTCCGTTGTCACTTAATAAAATTTGCAGGCATTAATGCCATAACATTATTTGGTCCAGTATGAATCTTTTCATACTTGTAGCATCTAGACTGTTCAAGGCTTTCATCTCAATCCATCTAGTCAGATGGTCTATTGCCACTATGATGTACTTTACTCCCACATTACTAACACTCAAGGGTCCCATCGCATCTATGGGAACCATGTGCCAAGAAAATCCTGGGCATACTAAACAGTATTCCTTCACATTCTATTGTTGTTTGTGGAGTTGACATTTCATGCAAAAGGCCAAATAATCTGCAACATCATAGTTGATCAATTACCAATAATAATACTGGTGTATATAATCCATGATTTTCTTAGCCCACTATGGTCAACAACTTTGTGCATGGCTCAAATGCTTTCCTCTAATTCTGACAGTGTATGGAATAAAGTGTATTTTCTGTTATTAGTTTATATATCACTCTGTTCTTAATTTTATTTTTTTCAATCACTTTTTTCAGCACACCTTAGTCTCTCAGGACTCATCCCTGATTTTCCCATTTGATCATCCTCTCAAATAATTCACCAACTTGATGATACACAACTTGAACAGCAGGAAGTCTTAATAGTCCGTCAGCATTCTGATTTGCTGCTCCTAATCAGTGTATAATTTCTAAAAATCATAGGTTTTCAGTTTTAAAGCCCAATGTGCCAATAAAGCCTCTGGTTCCTTATGGTTATGTAACCAGTGTAAAGACAACAGGTCATTTGCCACTTTAAAGTGTATCTCATGAATATATACTCAAAATTGTTTTCAGGCGTAAATTACTACAAGGCACTTGTTCTATGTAAAGGTATAGTTCCTTTCCACTGGCGTTATTGTTATGCTAACATATGACACCGGATGCTCTTCCCTGTCATCATCTAATTGACTTAAAATGGCGCCAAATGCCATTAACAAGGCATCTGTCTTAATAGTAAATTATAAATTATAAATTGGGTAATTTAACACAGTGCCACTCATCAGGTATTTTCTCAACACATCATATGATTCTTAGCCTCGTCATGTCACACAAATCCTTTCCTTGGATTTTTTAATAGGTGGAGTAATGGTTCAGCAATTCCAGAAAAATCCTTAATGAGTTAATGATAGTAGCTGACCATCCTTAGAAAAGCTTGTATGTCTCAAATGCTTTTCTGGATTAAAATGTACGCAATGGTTGTTATTAAAGTTGTTGCAATTGTAATACACTGTGGTTAATTACTAACCCCAAAAACTCAAGCATTTTTTGAATAAATGTCATTTACTCAGATTAATTTTTAAATTTTCTGCTTCCAGGAATTTAACACTTCCTTTAAGTGCTCCAAGTCATCAATAAATGTCCTTCTAAAAAGTTGATATCATCTAAGTATACCAAGACACATGACAATTTTAGGAAACTTAATATGGAATTTATCGCCTTCTGGAATGTTGCTGGTGCATTGCACAATCCCTGGGACATTCTAGTCAGCTGCTATATCCTTATGTGATATTTATCACACATTTCTCTTGATCTTCCCTTGGCAAATCTACCTGCCAATATCCTGGATCAAGCCCATCGCCAAAAAATACTTGGCTTCACTAGGTGATTAAGCACATCATTGATCCTTAGCAGCAGATATAAATCTTTTTTGTAATTTTATTTAACTGGCAATAACCGATCACCACACAATTTGATCCATCATTTTTTTTACAATTAGGATTGGACTTGCCCATGGACTTGATGAAGGAATGAGGAGCCATGCTCTATTAACTTGCTAATTTGTTTTCTGACCACTGCTTTACCAGCCTTTGACTGCCCAACAGATCACATCCTTATTGGTTGGATTTTCCCCAGTATTAACCTTATGGATCAAATTTTATAGATCCAATTTATGGTCATCCTTAGCAAATATCACCCAGTATTTTTTTTAATTGTAGCAAATCATTTTATTGTTTAATAAATCAGCCAGTTGCTCATGATTGACCAATAAATTGACACTTTTTGCAACATCCGCCAGTAATCCCATCTAGTTTAACGGTCCAAAGTCATGAAATTCATCAAGTTACATCATCAGGATTAAATTTACAATCACAATGAGTTGACTTTCTATTTTTCATTGGTTTTTCTCCCAGATTGGCCAATAGCACTCTTGTTTTGTTATGGCCTGGCAATATAATCCCCAGCAATACCCAAGGCTCTATTTTTAATAAAATCCATGTGTCAACAACTTCACAATTTGATTGCTCCAGGATTTCTAACGTTAAACCCTATGTAACTATTATCAGCATACACAGCAGACTATTGTTTTGAATTTTTGTCCTTAATGATATACCACAATTTTTTGGAATCTCCTTCAGCATTTCTCTAATTTTCCGTCCAATCAACTTATATTAGATGGGAATGATAACATCATTGTAAAAAAGATTACAAAATTGCTCTTCATTGTCAATGTCAATTCTCTTTTCTGCTGATATACCAAGGGCAGGTGTTGCCTTAGAATTTTCAGGGTACTCTCCTCAAAATCACAATTAACACCATACTTTCTAAGGAATTCCGCCCCAATGATTATATCATAATTTTGATTTTCCAACACTATGGTGGGAGATGATACCATCAGAAATTTAAACTGAAGCGTTCAGGCATTACATTTTTACAAGATATTGTGGTATGCAGTCAAGTGGACCATACTCTTTCTGGTGCTCTAAATCTGAATAAATCTTCATTTGTTTTACTAATTTGGTCAAATCAATATTAATTAGCGCTTCACTGTTAATTACTGCCTGCACTCTTACATGATTTACTATAACGTCTGCATATGTGCATTCAGAGTATTTTATAAGGTATTTACTGAGTGAATCATGGCATTATTTGCCAAAGCAAGGGTAAGATTATTTTGCACAGATAATTAGTAAATGATTCCTAATTGTGCTAACTTATGAGAAAAAAGTTTGCATTTACAAGTTTCATTTTAAGTACTCTTAGATGCTTTTATTAGATCTTATCTTTTCCGCCAGGTGACGAGCATATAGCTGAGCAACTTCCTTCACAATTTCAGGGTCTATCCCCTTCGCTTTTTTTGGGTTATTGCATTTAGATCCATATTGACAACCTGGTAAAGCAGATCAAGTGTGTCTTCCTCCAAAAATAAATTGGATTTATCAATACCATCCTCAATTATGTCAGGGAAAACATGTTTCACAGCAGTACTAGACTGTTCCCTATATAGACTGCTAGTTCTTTTCCCAATTCTTGACCAGTTTCCTTTTCTTTTATAATGAACCAAATTTATGGGGGTGGAAGGCGAGTCGGTAAGGGCATACGGCTACCAACCTGAAGGTTGCGGGTTCAATCCCGCCCTTCGCACATTGATTGGGGTGCCAGCCAAAGGAAGCTATTGGCTGTTAGTAGGTCTAATAACACGAAAACCTTACCCATGATGTAACCAGAAAAATTTGAGTCCTGATCTGGAGGTGAAAAACTTTCTTCAATGGAGTTGACCCTGTTCAGGTTTCATGTCATTTCTTTCTTTCGGTAATGCCTGTCCCCTGGTCAGCTTGCCTCAGTTAAATAAAAAGATATATAATGAACCAAATTTACTTTTCTTTAGGCTTATTGCTCCAAGTTGAGCGGCGAAATGTCCAGTTTTTTTATAAAGGTGGCAGTGGTTTTTATCATGTCTGCACGTATTGTTCCTTTGGGATTATTTCACTTTAAAAATTGATTTTATTGTTCTTTATTGGGCTCAGTGAATTTAACTATATTCTGAGCTTTAGTCTGACTAACTTTGAAGGTTTGATTGGGTTCTTCAAACGTTGCTCCTAAAATTTTGAGGTGATCTACCATCTGAAATGTGGACATCTGGGTTACAAGCGCTGAAACCATAGTATGATGAAAGTCTCTGTAGGGATAAAGTGCCAATTGCATGGCTATTATCGCATCAAAATCTTTCAATACTTTTGAACTAGTCAGGATTTGCAGTTCCTGGTAAAATCAGTTGGTAAAAACAACCAAAATTCCATCTTTTATGAACTTTTACCTATAAACTCCTGTTTATAGTTGTACATCCGCATAGGACTATCAAACTCAGACATTATTGCCTCCTTAGAATCATTATAAGTCCAGTCATCCACATTAAGTTGGGGCAACACCAGATTTTGGCAATTGGGTCTAGGCAGCTTATAATGATTACTGCCTTCTGTTGGTTGCCATAACTGAATATGGTCATTTTGAAAAGGTAAAAGAATGATACTGCATTATCATAATGAAATGAAGGTAATTTCAGCGTATTCTTAAATTCTCCATCACTCTTCTAGCAGGGGATTCATTCCTGGATACCCAATTAACAAGTGATATGTTTTGGAAGTGATCTCAAAAATAGCAGTAAAGATTCAGGAATGTTACTCAGGGTTGGTGTTTTCTCAACTGAATTTTGTGCATAATGTAATCAGCTTCATTTGCCTCCATTTGAGCGCAATCACGCTTGTGATTTTTTAGTTCTTTGATGCACTTCAACATCCACACCATATCCTCATGAACCCAGCAGAAGCATTCAATATCCACTTAATGTTCAGTCTTCTGAAATAAAGCCTCTTTGATTAACTCAATTACTTTTCATTTTAAGTCGGTGACCTTCCCATACATATCATTATTAATTTTTTCAACTTGGTTAATTCCTTAATCAGCTTTTGTTCCATGCTCCTCTAAGGTAGTCAAATTGGCTTGTGACATTGAGCTCAGATCTTCTGGTTAACAGTTATAAACTTCGTCCAGCGTTTCCAAAGTTCTGTCTTGTATAAATGCTAATATGATCTTCTATTAATTTTGACTTTAAAACTCAACTACCCCTAAAGTGAGCACCAAATGTAAACTTTTTGACTACTCATGCTGTAGCTGTTGAGTTTACTGAACAGGTTCTTATGTGTGTTGAAATAAAATAATGATATTGTTGATAATAAACTTGGTTGGAGGTAATACGAAGGCTAATAACCTATATGAATTTTCACAGCAATATAGAGTACTATCTCCAACACTAGACTTATGCTACGCGCTCTTCTAATACTTTAAGATATTTTTGATTTGAGGAAACTCTTCACTCTAATGCTTCCTTATAATGGAACTTGACATTGGAACTTAACCTATTACTAGATTCAGAGGTTCTCTTCTTCACAGTGGAACTTAACCTGATAACAGGTTCAGAGGCTCTCCGCTTACTCTTCATGCTGGAGTCCGCTAAGATATGCACAGCAATAAATAGCTAAGTGATATCTGATCCTTTTTAACTCTATTCCAAGTATAAGAAAACAACAACTGTAAAACATGCTAAATATAATTATTTGAATTATACTTGTTTTGATCTGCTTTATGGAATAAAAAGTGAGGGTTTTATAAGGAAATAGGCGCTTAACCCCTGTTGGCGCCCCACTGGGGAAACAGCGGCAGTTGCCATTGGATTAACCCTTTTTAGGGCATGCACATGAGTGTATTCCTCAACAAGCTAGGTGGGTTTCCACTGTCATCTAGCCCCAAGACCTTCTCCAGGTTTATTAATGAATGCATCCCCATATTCCTAATTAACCTATGCGGGGTAAACTTAATTAGGCTAGCGACCTGATTAGGTAAAGGGCCCTTTAAACATTAGCAGCAGGTCGGGTTACATTAAGAGGTTAACCCACAAGTTGTTATTATAAGAGTTGTCAGCACTTTAACAACTACGCATAAATCTTTCATTAAACAGTGATAAACCCTGATTGAATCATAAAAAACAATTATATTACTAATAGTATGTTGATAATATAATTACTCATCTATTGTCATGAATCATCCCCTGATAAGAATTAAGCAATCTGGTGGATTGACTTGACAGATTATCCCCAGTGGATCACTAGATATTTGTAGGGGGATCTTGCCAAACAATAGCTATCATAAAAATGATAACTCCCATTTTCACTAGTGGGATTAGTACCCTAGTGGACAAGCAGATTTAGTATAATTAACCAAGCTGGGTAATGTGGGAAAATCTCAACACCCTGAAACCAAGAAGAAAGCATATAAGAGAATACTGAGATATGACTAATATAAAAATTTCTCAGTCTTATTTTCTAAACCTAGATTTCCATTTTTAATATATACTCAACATTGAGACTTTACAATAAACAGACTATCATCTCACAGAATCTTTTTTTAATTGCTAGTTTATCTTATTTTCAGACTTGATAACAATTGAATAATTGTGAAAAAATTACTATCAGACGTAGTACTTATCTTAACTGGTAAGTAGGGGTTGAGAAAACCCCAAAACTTAAAGATTATCATTAATATTAATCAAATGTTTAAATCAGGTTAAATGCACTTACCATAATAGGTAAGAGTGAAAAAAATGAAGATAAACACCTCCAAATTGCCTATAGATGCACCCTATGATTAAATAAATAGCTTATAGCCTCTGGCCCATACTATGACATCAGAATCATATGAACCAGAGGGTTTATACCATAATATCGGTTGAGTTTTGGTCTTATTTCGATGGCTGGTTCTTCTTTTGTGGTATGGTAGAGTTTTGAGCGTCTATTGTATGAGGACAATAGACCAGACGGTGACTATAGTTCAAGATGTAACTCCTTGGTAATAGCACTTTAAAGTTGTATTCTCCTGCCATTACTTGGACGATGGCACGCTGCCCTGATCTTACTGATCCCAAGTAAATTCTCAACTAATACAAAGTAAAGTTTTAAACATAAAAAGCTTATATGTTAAGCTATAAACTGGTGGTAATAGTTGAATGTTTTTTTATTAGCATCAACTTGAATGTAATCTATAGGGTCAATGTTCACCACATCTTACCCATGATGTCTCATTTTCAATGGCACTTGGCCAAGGGAACATGTAAAATGTTCGTTTGAGGGTCTACAAATACTTCAACTCAGGGCATCTTGATCAGCCTCAGGGTCAGTGTAAACATTGTCATAATTCTCAAGATGGCGTTTTGGATGCATCTGCAAACAGCTGAACCAATTCTCTTTCACATGCAATTGGCAGCATATACCAAGGCGATTTATATCACTAATTAGTAATTGATTTGATCAAAAACTCGACCAACATTAAAAACTAATTTTGACATAGACCAACAAAGCCCACATGCTTAAGTCATTAAGTCAAAACTTAATTTAAGTCTGACCTAACCAACAAAGCCCTCGAGCCCATGTCATCATAGTCAATTATTATTAAGTGAAATCACTAGGCCGCGGATCCTAAGCTTTGCATAAGCTTAGAATATATCTGATCCATAATCGCTAATATCTGATATGATCCATAATAAGTTTAAGCATGCTAACATTATTATGTCCCTATCAAATATCTGACGATTAGGTCCAGTCAATTACTCAACACTTCCCCCACCTTGACTTGATATAAGCGGCGGGTACCCTTCTTCCTGGGTCACAATGTCTAACTTTTTGCTTTCAAAGTATGAACGTTATCTTGATAGCCTTTCTGCCTTGGACCAACGAGCCTTCCTAAGGCTAAGCAAGTCCATGCGGCGAGCTATGGTCAACTCAGGCGTGTTGCCCATGGTTCCTCAAGCTGGGTCGACCAGCTATGCTTCCACAGTAATAGAGAGTTTGGCTTTGCATCCTGCTGCAATAACACCAATAGATAAACCTGAACAAGCCCCCGTGGCTTCAGGTACAGTCAGTCAAACATCCTAATGGGTCAAAAAGGATCCCCTTTCAACTTATTCTTTATTTCTTTGGCCTTCTGAAGCCATTCAGTCCCAAGAAACCATGATCCAAAATCAATTCACTTCAGATGGGGATCTTCTTCCAAACTTCTTGTTTTCACTTTTTAATGTCTTCACTTCAAAAAATCTTGCTTCCTCTATATGCGAGGGTAGTGTGGCTTTGTTGGGTCTTAAGTTCAATTAGATGTTGGAGCTTGTGAACGCCTACTTGTCGTCTACACTTGCTACTGGTCCTGAGGTTGACACATACAATATTTTTGAGGCCAACAGGCACATATTTTTGCTAACTCAGTTGCTAGGCTTTAGTGTGAACCCGCTTCAGTACATACCAATTTTTACATTTTGTTGGGCCTCAAGAAACGGATTTTGAAGGATTGGCGCATCCTGGTGTTATACTGAGCCCTTTGTAAAAGCTTGGCTAAGGGGTTTCCCAAGAAGTATGTCCCCCAGATGGCTCTTTAGGGTGCATGCGTTTACTTCCCTCCTTTGTTGTTTCCCACCAATACCATGCCCAACATGTGCAGGGTATTAGATGAGGCCCATTTGCAAATGTTTTGCACAAAAGAGTTCCTCCCCTCAGTTTACCCCTGCCTTGAAAGCCTTCTTGCCGATTGTATCTTCCTTTCTGCAGCATTTACTCCTGAGTCAAACCTTTCCCGCCTATTCTGAAGTCCCTTCCAATGGACTTTTTCTTTAGTTCAATGGCCTTTCCTAGGCTGACAGGGCCAGCGTGCCTGGTGCTGAGCTTTCTTGGGTTTGGCACATCTCTGACAGGGTCTAGATAGTCAGGACTTGTATGAGATCTGCATCTCTCCAATTCCTCTACAGGCTTCTCCAGTTTGATCGCACTCTCCTCCCCCTACCAAAGAAGGGGTACCAAGTTCTAATGCCAGAAAGGCATCAAATCTATGAATTAAACTCTATGGCTTTCAATTATTTATTAATTTCTTTATTTTTATTTTTATTATTATTAAATATTTATATTTATTATATAAAATTTTTAATTAATTTTTTTCTTTCTTTTTTCTTTTTGTTTAATATTCTTTATGATATGGACAAAGGAACTTAGCATGTACTTGATTCACAACCAAGCCTCCTTGATCCTTAATGGTATATATGTCTTCAGATGAATTCTCCAATATAATAATGTACCCTTCCAAAATGAGGCTAGCTTGTGCGCGCGGCCTGCGCTGAGTGTCACAATATAATACTAAATCTACTTCCTTGAACTTAGTCACCATAGCTCATTTAGCATCATTGTAGCTCTTCTGAATAGTTTTTCATTTAATTGCGTTTTTATAAGCTTCAGATTGTAACTTGATTAGGGTCTTTGCTAGTTGCTCAACATAGTTATTTGGGTTAATTGCGTCAGTTGAACTGAGTATTGAATATAATAATGGAAGCAGAGCGGGCTGTCTACCATACAAAAGTTGAAATGGATAGTGGCCTGTGCTGCTGTGGTGTCTGAAAATTGTATGCAAACATGGTAGCACTAATTGAAGTTGCCCATTGCAAAGATGCCAAGGCTGCATTTTTGCATAAAATGCCAACTAAAGTGCCATTCACTCGCTCTACCATACCATTAGTCTTAGGATGGTATGGTGTTGACAACACTCCTTTGATAGACATCAACTCATTTAACCGTTGTACCATTTGGGCAGCAAAATTCATGCCATTGTCCATCAAGAACTTCTGGGAGCATCCATGCTTATAAATAATATTATCCATAATGAACTTGGAAGTGGTTAGAGCCCTGACGTCTCAAATTGCTTTTGCTTCCACCCATTTTGTCAGATGCTCAATAGCAACAATTATGTATTTGTTGCCTAGACTAATCACAGGCAAAGGGCCAATTACATCAATTGACACGGTATGCCAGGCCCAGTCAGGTTTGATTAAACGATATTTCACATCTGACTTCATAGGTTTTGTGATTTGGCATGAATGACATTTATCAAGCACGTCTTGGATATTGAATCACATGGAATCCCAATAGTAATGGATCAAATTAATTCTAGCGTCTTGGTCATTCCCCCATGTCCAACGGCCATGTGTGCTTGTGTAATAATCTCCATTCATTTGAAAGGTTTTTGGGAAAAATTGACGTTGCCCTTTGGGCTTAAGCTTGTATAATACTCCATTTTGATATTCTGTGTCGATTAATGCTTTTTTGATTGATTTTTGAACTTCAGGTGGCTCATCTCCATACTTTCAGGTAATTATTTTTTCATGAAGCTCATCAGCCAAACTTCTCAGAACAGCTACAATAGGAAGTTGCGATAGTCCATCTGCATTTTGATGAGCTGCTCCAGCTCTATGAATAATTTCATAATTGTATGCTTGTAACTTTAGGGCCCAGTGGGCTAATCGTCCTTCAGGTTCCTTGAGATTGTGGAGCCATCTTAATGATCTGTGATCCGTCACTACTTGAAACTTGGTGCCATGAATGTAAACCTGAAATTGTTTACAAGCATAGATGACAGCCAAACATTCTCTTTCAGTAACCGTATAATTACGCTCATGATTATTCAGCATCCTGCTGCAATAAGTGACCAGATGCTCCTCGCCATCATCCCCAATCTGCAATAGCACACCACCAATCGCAGTCAATGAGGCGTCAGTTTGTATGATAAAAGGCTTTCTAAAATCTGGATATCAGAGGATAGGCGCTGAGCTCATTTTGTTTTTCAAAGCTTTAAAGGCTTGTTGGCATTCCTATGCCCAGCAAAAATGAACTCCTCCTTGTAGTAAGTGGAATAGAGGCTCAGCAATCTTTGCAAACCCTTCTACAAATCTTTGATAGTATCCTACCATGCCTAAGAAAAGCTTGAACATCTCTCATACTTGTCAGAGGTTGCATTTTGTTAAAAACTCCACCTTTTGAGGCTGAGGCCGCAAGACCTTGGAATCAATGATGAACCTGAGGTATTCCAATTGTTCTTTAGAGAATTGGCATTTTCTAGGTTTTATCTTCAGATTAGCCTTCAACAGCCATTTGAACACTTGTTCAAGGTGCTTCAGATGTTCAGAAAATGTTTGCAAAAAGACATTGATATCATTCAGGTACACCAGAAAGCAGGACAATTTAAGGTCCCCCAAAATCGTGTCCATTGAGCGCTGAAAGGTTGCCGGTGCATTACACAGCCCTTGTGGCATGCGTGTCAGTTGAAAAAGCCTTAAGCAGCAATCATTGCGCACTTTTCCTGCTCCTCTAATGGCAGCTCAATTTGCCAATATCCTGAGATGAGGTCCATTGCGGTAAAGTACTTCGCCCCTCCCAGACGGTCCAGAGCATCATCAATTCTGGGCAACAGATATGAATCTTTTTTTGTAATGGCATTGAGGCGTCGATAAACAATCACAACTCGATTGCTGCCATCTTTTTTCTTTACAATTAAAACAGGGCTGGCCCACGGGCTTTTGTACGGCACTATCATTCCACTTTTCAACAATTTGTCTAGCTCTTCACCAACTATTTCGTCACTATCCCTGGGGCGCTAAATTGGCCTCATTCTAATAGGCATATGGTCCCTGGTATCAACAAAATGCTGTACTCCTTTTGCACAACCTAAATCTTGGTCATCTTTGGTGAAAAATTTCGGAGTATTGTTCAAACAACTCTAGTGCTTCATCCTTCTGTTGTTCTGATAATCCAGTAAACAATTGTCAAGCTATTACAGTATGTGCCCAAGGGTTTTGGTTGGTAAGCCAAACTCGGATAAGTCACCAAATTTGACAGCTGATTTTAACTCGTCTCTCAGAAACAGATGCACAAAAGCAACTACTTGATATTTCTTGACCTTAATATTTCAGCTGGTCAAATTTTCTAGTAAGACATCAATCTCTCCATACCCCAGTATAAGTATTCCAGGCACCACACTAGGTTCCATTTGAGAATGATGCCACAGGGGATACAACCTCCCCATATAGTCCTTCTGGAATATCCAGTGTGGTCCCAGTCCTCATAACCAGTTGATGGCCTGGAGCTATTGTCACATCCTTATTCACATGTAGAGGTATTCCTCGATTTTCATTTATGGCAGTTGGCATGGGGTGGCTTCAATTTCCTCGCTGAATATATCCTACTGGTATTATCCCATTGGCATAAGATATATTAATAAAATTTTCATGAAGGCTTGTGGGCTTTGTATTGTTGCAAGAGTAATAAATTGGAAGTGATTGGCTCAATATTTTTAAGACGTTTTCTTTAAAATTGCATGAGATCCCATAGGTCCTTAAAAGCTAGTTACAATTAATATGTCATAATTGGCATATGGAAGCACTATAGCGGGTGCAGCTACTTCCAAAGCTCTAGATCTCAGTGGCAAAGCGCTGTAAGCTCCTTCACTCTTAGTGCTGTTAAGGCCTGCGGTCCCATATTCTTGATGATGGTCAATGTCCAGAGCTATTTTCAATTTCTTAACCAGCTTCATGGAAACAATGTTTACAGGTGCTCCACTATCAACAATAGCTACAACTCTGATCTTGTTGACCAGAATATCCACATAAGTGCACTCATAGTAGTAAGAATCAATAGAGTTTACTAAGTAAATTTGGGAAGAATCCAGGGAGTTAAGAGTGTGCTTCAGAGTATTCCCAATACTGAGACTTTCATTGATGAATGTGTCAATTGGCATTGCTATATTGATCCCTTTCAGGCTTGGGGTATCTGCCGCATTGCTTGGCCCTTTGGCTGGAATATTCTCAAGTATTTGTTGCACATAGGGTTTAGCAACTACTTCAGAGGCTTCAGGTATGACAACCTTACTCTGGGAGAGAGTTACCGTATGTACATTCAAAGAATCTTAATTCAATACTAAAATAGCATCGTTTTTATTGATAAATGAGGCCCCATGGCCAGCGTTTTCTTGTCAATCATGTGGGACTGGTGTCTTGGGCACAATAGACCGTCCCGCATCTATTGTGCTTGTTCTTTTCCCTCCTCCTGCATGGTATCAGGAAGGACTACGTTGACATTTCACTGACAGCATTGGGAAGCATAGTGGCCTTTACGATTGCAACTAAAGCAAGTAATTTCACTCACTGGCCGGGGGCTCTCAGGTTTGAGTTTTTCTCATTTTTTACAGGCGGATTACTGTCAATCTTCTTATTGGTTTTGAAGGGCTTTTCAGTGGAGGCAGCAGGTCCTGATCTGTACCCACTATTAGGAGGGCCATAATTTTTTGAGCATCTGCACAAATAATCAACCAATTTAGATGTTGCAAGGTTTTGCATGAAAGCAGGCAATAAAGTGTTTGATAAATTTGGGTAAGGTTCTACTGCATGTTCTAGTGCAATCTTAGCATCAAAGTCAACCATAGCCCGTGCGCCTAGGAGAACTTGAGCTTTGCAATAGAATTGATCTGCAAATTCATCAATTGCTTCATCTTTCTTAAAGCAAATGTTCATAAACTTAGATTTTCTGGTTGAAATTTGTTCTGGACCTCCAAATTCATGAAGCACAGCCTCCTTGACTTTGGCATATGTTGAATTTTCGTTAATGTGAGGCATAATCAACTCAATGCTCCACTCATCCAAGCAGTTAATCATAGTGGCTGTTTTGTTACAGTCGCTGGCCCCATACATGGCCATTTCAAAGCATTTGACAAATGTGGTAATACTTCCATTCTTGTCAAAAGCAGGCATGTTTGCTGGTTTATAATTATCGCTTCCACGTTCATGGTTATCACAATTACTTCTTTGTTGACTAGAGCCAGGCGTACTAGGGCGCTGAGGCATTGCATCCCAGTTTGAGGTGTTAGGGTTAGTGAAAGCAACCATATTGCTAGGCATTTGTCAAAATGGCCCAGCGTCTGTTTTGGTAGCTATTTCTGAAGCTTCATCCTCATAATATTCAGAAGAATTTCCAGTCAAGTGGTTTGTAGCACACTGACAACACCTGTCATCCAGAGATTAAATTTACTCATTGATTTCGTTTTCTCAATTGACATGATTTCAGTTTTTTAACTTTAATTTGCAATTTCCTCATTCAAGCTAGTAGCTTGTAGTTGCAAGGTGGAAATCACTTGGTCCTTTTCTTTTATTGCCTTCTTGCACTGATTTAATTCTCCATGGAGATTATTGTTTGGTTCATTAATAGCATTAACATCATAATTGAGATTATTGATCTGTAGATTAAGACGATCAATAGAGTCTTGATTTTTTACATTTTTCGCCCGTTGGTCCTCAAATTGTGTTTGCCAGTAATTGATTTTTCTGGTGTATTCATCCTTCATCTGCGAAATTTGGGCGCTCAAACGTCAATACTGGTCATAAAATTCATCGTTATGGTTTAACTGCATCTCTTGGGCTTCATGATTAAGCCTCATGAACTCTGAAGCATTAATAGAAGCCTGAGTGATATTGCTAACCCAAGATTTGGTGACTCCTTTTTCCTCTAAGAAAATTCTTAAAGATGGGATGCAATCTGTCATCTAGCTCTTGTGCTAATTCTGATACCCAGTCATTAGCCCAAGTGGCTAAGTCGTAATTTGCCTCCAAACTATAACAGACCTCAGCGAAGTTGGCTTCCAATCGCTCATTTAAAATTTGGCCCGCCTTGATGGAGTTTTGAGAGAAGTTCACCAACTCAGTAATGGCTGCATGATGGTGGGCGATTGTCATCTGAGAATTTCTAGAGGTGGGATGTACAATTTCAATTAAGTATTGGGCAATATTCTCTATCCCAATTGCATTTCAGATCTGAGCTACACTTAATTGATGATGAGCTAGATATCTCATCCACAACACATCTTGCTGTTGTTGGCAATAAAAAGTCATGCTACTATTATCCGCGGGCCATTGTCCTATTTGATACCCTCTTAACAACTGCTGTTTAAGACGTTCCAGCTCTTTGGGTGAAATGGGTCAATCAGGGTAGGTAATAATGGGTACATCTTCCCAAATATTCTGGGACACAGTCATTTTAGTATTCCCATTGTGCCCAGTAATGGTTCTGAATAATTGATTGGGATTGATCCCCTGCTCGGCATAATCACCACCTGCGTTCCCAGTCATCAGTGCCACTTGTTGAATTTTGGTCTTATTCTGATAGCTGGTTCTTCTTTTGTGGTATGGTGGAGTTTCGAGCATCTAATTATGAGGACAATAGACCAGATGGTGACTATAGTTCAAGATGTAACTCCTTGGTAATAGCACTTCAAAGTTGTATTCTCCTGTCATTACTTGGACGATGGCATGCTGCCCTGATCTTACTGATCCCAAGTAAATTCTCAACTATACAAAAAAAGTTATTAAACACAAAAAGCTTATATGTTAAGCTATAAACTGGTGGTAATAGTTGAATGTTTTTAATAGCATTAACTTGAAGGTAATTTACAGAATTCGATGTTCACCACATCTTACCCATGGCATCTCATTTTAATGGCACTTGGCCAAGGGAACATGTAAAATGTTCGTTTGAGGGTCTACAAATACTTCAACTCAGGGCATCTTGATCAGCCTCAGGGTCAGTGTAAACATCATCATCATTATCAAGATGGTGTCTTGGATGCGTCTGCAAACAGCTGAACCAATTCTCTTTCACATGCAATTGGCAGCACATACCAAGGTGATTTATATCACTAATTAGTAATTAATTTGATCAAAAACTCGACCAACATTAAAAACTAATTTTGACATAGACCAACAAAGCCCACATGCTTAAGTCATTAAGTCAAAACTTAATTTAAGTCTGACCTAACCAACAAAGCCCTTGAACCCATGTCATCATAGTCAAATATTATTAAGTGAAATCATTAGGCCGCGGATCCTAAGCTTTGCATAAGCTTAGAATATACCTGATCCATAATCGCTGATATCTGATATGATCCATAATAAGTTTAAGCATGCTAACATTATTATGTCCCTATCAAATATCTGACGATTAGGTCCAGTCAATTACTCAACAATACCCCAAAGCTTAAACCTTCTAATAAGAAATCTACTTATAAAAAAGTTTATATTAGATTTTTCACCTTCATAGAAAAGAACACTGGACACCTTAGAAGAGGTATGGTTGCAAATACTCTCCTGCTCTCAATTCTATATTATTCAGCTAAGATTGTCATAATATAAATTACTATAGATGTATCAAGGCCTTTTCTAGGGTCATAGATATAAAAATAGTAAAAAGCGCTATCAGAAATAATTCTCTTCATGACTCAAAGTTAGATATAGACAAGCTTTATTGACCATATAAATCAATCAATCAAGCAAGCAAGCAGAATTTTTGTTAAATAATTAGTTAGGGTAAAATTTTTTAGTTATAAAAATCAATGGTTTTACATTACACAAAATATCTTGTTCAAAGACGCTAAAATTGTAAATATTACAATGAAAATTATATTTTATCATGTTATGAGGTCAACATAATAACATCATGCCTATAAACAATATTAAACCATTTATAAGCTATCCTTAATTTTTTTAGAAAATGGCTGATTTTAGAATTAAAGGAAAGCAATAAATATGAGGCTTTTGGCCTACATATATACTGTGACAGTCAAGGCGCTGCCTGACCACCACATAGCAAACCCCCCCCTAAGGTGGGGATTAGGGCTATTAGTAACCTATATAATAACGATAATAAAAGTGTAGGGCTCAAGGCAACGACCTTCAAAAATGGCATTCTGATGAATCAGATGCTGATAAATTGATAAAACCTCAAAGAAAAGGCAGCAAAGGTCAACATAAAGGGCGACCAAGACCTTCAAAGGCCGCCAACCTGAAGGCTGATGAATGAAACAAGGATAATGGCAATGGCAAATGGCAGCCCAGCGCATCAGGGGCTGCCAAGCCATATTATGCCAAAATGGAAGAATTGAGAACCACAGCATTGGGCAGCTCAGTGAATCAGGAGCTTCCAAGCTGAATAATACTAAAAATGGAAATGTCAAGAATCATGGCATTGTGCAGCTCAGCGAATCAGGAGCTGCCAAGCCAAATATGCTGCTTAGTAAGAATATCGAGAGCCATGGCAAAGGGCAGCCCAGCGAATCAGGGGATGCCAGACTGAATTATCCCAAAAATGGAAATTTTTGAGATAAGGATGACATG
>JAKSZP010019341.1:0-18532 GCA_022478985.1 Massospora cicadina | reverse complement strand
AAATTACTCTGATGGGAATATTCAAGGTTCTCATTTGGATACTATCAAATCAGGACAACAAATTAAAGTTTGAGAGTCAATTAAAAACATGATGTGAGTCAGCATTAAAGAAGCACCATTTCATGAATGAGATATTTTCAATTTATTTGAGGTAAGCCAATCAGGGGATGGAAATTAAAGAAACTAAAACTTAAAACTAAGATAACGTAACTAATTGGTTTAGACAAAAATTCCCAAATGAGCAGATTGAATGAAATGGTTTAAAAAACACAACTAACCAGGTGGGCAGTGGAAACCGCTTATCCCTCCATGGCGGAAGGGGTGGGGGATTGGGGGGCTCATCATCAGCAGCAGCTTCCTCCTCCCAGATTAGGGTACATGCCAAGGCGGACAGTAAGGGAATCAGTGGCATGTGGTTAAATATCTTTAATTATTGGTATTTCATGGAAATTGCCAGCATGGAAAATGGCACTGATATATTTGGCTAAAGTTATTTCAGATTTAATGCAGGCGTCCAGGAGACTAACAAATGTGGCGATATTGGTTTGGGTAATTTTAGCTTTATGATTCCGTGCTACCGTTACCATGTTCTGGATAGCTTCATATATATTTTTGTGTAACTGATTCATCATGGTTTTATTTTTGGAGTGAGGGTTGAGGGGATCACAGGAGGGGATAATCTCCTGTGAGCATCGCCACTGATTTGGTGACAGCTTTGTGGAGGGAAAACAATCTGGTGTTGCAGCTGCTTCAACTGCAAGCTGGTGGTCACTGCAAAATGATTTAGCATTTAGCTGTGGGTATATAGATGAGGATGGTATTTGGCGTCCCATTCTTTAGTAACAAACCGCTCAATTTGCAGAGATGATTCTTCAATGAGCTTACCTGATTCGCCGATTTCAGCCAATAATTCCCATGGGTTCTGGTTGAATTGAATTGGGGAATCAGTGTACAGTTGAGGTTTGGTTGATTCATCGGGGGGAGCATGGGATCAAGCTGGGCCTAATCCTGTGCTTGATTGGATGTAGCGTTTGTGGCACTAAGTACGAGGAGGAGGCTGATTGGTGGCTGCAGGTGCAGCTGCAGCATCAGGATTTGGGGGAAGGAGAGGTAGGATCATACCCCATGCAGGAATTTATGCAGGGTGGACGGCAGATTGGAGGTCAGCAGACAAGAAATCTGATCTGTCAGAAGTGGCTAAGGAGGGGCATTTGCATTTTGAGTGGTCCAACTCAAAAAACAGGATTGACAAATCATCTGCCTGCCCTCAACATGGGCCCAAAACGGATGGTCAGGGGCTAAAGTAATAATGGCATGAGGGGGAATTGACACGGTGATTCTATTGAATTCAGGGCTGATCATGGCATATGACTGAGGCCCAGCAAGTCGTGTGGCCCCATTTGGGACCACAATTAAAAGTGGGGTTGGAGCCATAGGCTGCCAAACCTTCCATCAGCTCCTGGTGGAGCACTGCAGGGGAGGTGGGTGGGCAAGCCAGCAAACTGGACCACCAAAGTGGTATCTGCTGGGGGCCGTGTCCAGTTGTGGGAAGAGGTGTACCCCGGAATACCTGGGGCACAGTTGCTGCAGTGGCGGCGTCAGCTTCAAAGGTAAAGCTAAGGTCAATATACCCCTTATAGGGGCAGAAATCTATAAATCTGGCAGGTGTCATCACCGCCTGTGCCATTTTAATAATGGCTTGGTCCTGGTATGGGAAGAGTTTCTATATTTGACTCTTAGGCTGTAGTGCATGTTGCTCCAGGGGAGCACCAGGAGGCAGCGAGGTACCACTTGGGTATGAGCAAGTGGGCATCGAGATTCTTGGAAGGAACGAACCATCCCATAGGTTTGGAATGACTGGGTGAGCCAGTCTGAGCACATTTCTTGCCGGATGGAAAATGGCAGGGGTAGTTTCGCCACTGCCCCACACTGGAGCAGCTGAAAGAGAATCTGAGGACATTAGAGCGAAAATACAATGGGCAATGGGAAATGTAAATTTTTTTAACAATTTGTGTAATTTTCTTGGAAAGTTACACTGAGCGGAAAGAAAAGTTTTTGCATGAATTAGATGTTAATTAGCATATTATCAAAATCTTGCAATCAAGCAAGAGCAGAGGAATATGTTACTTCCACAAAACAGATGTAAGGGCAGAAGAAAGGGCCCCTGGACATTCAGGTTCAAGGTAATTGCCACAAGAAGGAGCTCAAAAATACAAAAACTGAACCAAATGAATGAAGCATCTAAAGCAGCAATCAAATGACGCCTCATTAAAGGATTTTGAAAGGTTTCAATATCTCTACCCAAATTCCCAGAGTATTCTACAATTTCCATTTGTTTTATATTAGTTTTTCACTAGAAGTTACAATAATTCCCTTTTTACCTATTATAAAACCTTTCCACAGAAGTTCAGATTTATCCTTTTTGTTTTACTTATAGTGGTTAAGTAATCTAATCACCAGTACCAGTCTGGTATTAACTATTAAGCAGAATACAGCAACCAGTCTGAGAGCTGCTCAGGTTGAATAAGACACTCAATATCGCAATACCTGGAGCCAAGATGCCAAAGGAGAGGTTGTATTAGTCATTTAATTTCAAAGGGTCAATGTATAAAAAACATGTCTTTGAGTGTCAACAAGAGAATCGTCATGGGTGAAAAAAGTATACCAAAGAGATTTTGTCACAATATGTAGCATCAGATGAAAAGTTGAAATATGAGTTATTTATAATCTAAACAAAGGTTACTGGGGCCTAATCTTCATGGAGTAGACCCCCTGGCAGTGAGTAAGCATCACTTGTTAAGTGAGCCGAGGTCATCAAGCTAACTCTTGTGTTTTAAGTTGTGTAGAAGTCAAAAATTATAAACTTGATGATATATTCAGAATTCTCTAAGTCTATAAACTTTTTCACTATTATCAGGGTCTACAGATACATGACATCAAAGCAATTTCTTGATACCTCATGACTAGTATATTTCAAATAAAATTTTGTCAATTTCTTATTCAAAGGTTCAAACTTATATTGTTTCTATAATAAGCACCATCAATTGAAGTCATATTATCCAACGCAGATTTGGATGGATATGCAGCTTCTATAAATTCTGTTGTCAATTTATTAGTTCATCTCAGAGGTTACTTTAGTTGATTGCCATCAAAACTGACTTCAGCATAGATAGTTCAGTCATTTGCCACCACAAATTCTAAAATTCCCCCACAAGATCCTGTCAAATGAATGACATAGTGTCATAGAAATCAACTATGAACATGATTAATTACAGTCTACCTAGTTGATATTCATTATTTCATGCCAAATCCAACTTTATGAATAACTTTTTTAGGACCAGATCAATAAACTCCAAGATAATAAGGAAGACATCCAGCTTGATGATAGTAGAAAAAAAATCAATTCTTCTAACTGATAGATAGGTATGGCTGGACGTCTCAAATTAAATTAATAGCTTCCCAAGAAGTTGTAGAGATTATTTTCCTTAGAAGTGATTGATTGAACATTGAATATTTGTCAGCCACATTTTTCATCATGGGGTCAGAACTTTCAGGAACAACCCTCCTAATAAGTGTTGTACGCTACTAGGTAATCTTGGTTCTCGCTATGCAATGCTTTAAATGGAGACATCCTAATTATGCAATAATAACAGATCTGATAAGCTAATATAGCATCAGGTAAATAGAGAAACCATCTCATTAGATATGGTAACTGTTTAGTACTAGTGGTGCGCAACCCAAAAGGTGGAGCCGCCACACATCTTTATTTGCAAATGAGCCAAACAAAGGGATTATCATAATAAAATATATAATATATCCCCTAAGTTATCGGCTTAGGAAGCCATATCAGATGGTGAGGAAGCTTTAGAAACTTTTTGGTTCCCGCTTTAGCTGGTGGACCATGGCAGATAACATAGGAGTTGAAGCATCAGCGGCATGTGGCATAAGGAGGTATAGTTATGGGTTTTCTTCATTCATGAGGCCTGCAGTGTACATTGCCTCAATATATTGAGAAAGCTGATGCTCAGCAAAAGTAATGAGAGCCGGAACACAAGTAAAAAACTTGATGCACTGGCAGGTTTGGGGATAATTGGGGTCAAAAAGAAGTTTTTGTCGCATCAATGCAAGAGCAGCTTGCACCAAAATCAAGATCCTCAATCTCATATTTTACATCCCTCTCAAAATCATGGGGGAATTTGGGGATAAAAATACCCTCAAACATAGGTTTCATCGCCCCATGGAGTTTCTGGTATAGTAGGGTATTGGCAGGAGCAACAGCGGCTTTGACCGCCATTTTATTTATACTTTTATATAATGAAAAGCCATTTTTTAGGGTGAAAATGGTGGAGCTCAAATCTGGGAGGATTGACAAAAAATTTCTCTAATAAAAAATCAGGCTTAACATTATACAGCTGGTTGCTATCATAAACCCAATCGAGACACTTGAAAGGATTTGATTTGGCTAACACTGTCCCAGCCACTGGAGTTGGCAAGTTGTTCACACCTGATTGGCCGCAAACTTTCAACCAGGGCAGCTCAGCTGAAACTTTTTGGCCATCAGCTCAGGTTGCTGTAGATTGATTGTTTTTTAGAAATTTTAAATTTTTTTGATTGGCTGCAGCTTTGGAAGCTGCAGCAGAATTTATTAAGGTTGGGGGTGGGAGGATCGAGCCCCACTTGAAAAATTTGAATGTGGCTGCAACTGAGCCAATGCCAGAGGGGGAGCGGCAGAATCAGTTGAGGCAGAAACTGCAGGGCACTTGCGCTTCAAATGGTAAAGTTCAAAGCACAAGGGACATATGGTGTGGACATTCTTGATGCGCACACAGAATGGGTGATCAGGGGTGGATTTGATCACGGTGCTGGGGGGAATCATGAGGTGGGTGTCATGATGGAAAGGTCAGATTGTTGAAAAGGCGTGAGGCCCTGCCAGATGATATGCCCCATTGGGAACCATGAACTGCAACATGTGGTCTGCTCCATAAATGGCCAAACCCTCCATGAGCTAATGGCGGAGGCGTTTTGGGGAAAGGTGAGAGGGCAACCCAGTGAACTGGACCCCCAAAAATGGCCTCATCCAGGAGCTGAGTGTGAACAGTCAGGATTGAAATATTTTTAGATATTAACAGTAGCTTGGCGGCTGCTGCTGCATTGGCTTCAGAATGGAAGCTGAGATTAAAATAACCATTGGGGGGGCAAAAATCAATAAAGCTGGAAGGTTTAGACACCACCATGGCCATCTCAATGATGGCTGCGCTTGCATATGGGAAATGTTTCCCATACTCCACCCAGAGGCCAAACTGCAGGTTGCTCCAAGGGAGCACCAAAGTGCTCTAGAGCACTATCTGGGAGGTTGCAAGGTGGTGGGCCAAGTCCTGAGGCGGTACATAACGCCTGGTGGCATTGTGAGGGCTAGCAGGACCAGTATGGACATGTTTTAGCGGTTGCCAAAACATGCCAGCAGGCGGCGCACCACTGCCCCAAACCTGATGCTACAGGCTACAGAATCATCAATATTTTAAATTTCTTGCTCAATTGAGTGGCTGGTTTTGTTTGTTCTTTTTTCTTAAAAAACCCAAATTTGACTTTATTATAGCTATTAAAGTGAAAGAAAATTTTTAAACTTAACTCTCATTAGATATGTTACTTCCTTTTTCCTTAAGATAGAAATTAATGTACCATTAGCTCTTTCCACGGCTCCATTAGTTGAGGGATTATATGGTGCAGCAAAAATTTGTTTGGTATAAAAAAGTGACGTTAGTTCTTGAACTACCTGAGCTGTGATTTAAGCTACTGTCATAAAAAGTTTCCAGCGCAATATGTTGAGCAATTAGTATTATAAACAAGAAGAAAATTTGGTGGCTTTGAGTTTTGCTGATGGTAATGATATAGCTTCTACCCATTTTGTTAGATTTTCAATAGCTAATAAATTTATCAGTGTCTATGTAAACCTGTAGGATTACATACCCATTAAATCTACACTAACAACACTAAATAGTCCTAATGATGAAATCGCTTGATGTTGCTCTTTAAACTAGATCAATCTTAGTCCTAATAATTAGGCAGCATAAATTAACTCTTGTATGGTTTCCAACATTCAAACCCAGTGGTAACGTTTTTCAACCACTTAAAGCCTCCTTACCCCCATGACTAACAATGGTATGGACTTCTAGTATAACATTTGTCCACAAAGAAAGTCATATATATGGTGAACAATTTGCACTTATAAACTTCCCTAACATCTCTTCTTCGATTTGCGCCTTTGTGACCATTTATCATATCTCATCTTATTCTAAGAATTTTTCAACTACCATAACTCTGGTCATTCAATTAAGTTATAGATAATATCCTCCTCAGAAGTCACAACAACTAGAACTTTCACTTAGGATAATCCATCTGCATTCTAATGGAAGCTTCAGTCAAATGCCAATTTTTTAAATTATAGTTTTAATTTGTAGAGCCCACTGAGACAGCGGTTAATCAGGATCTTTAAGTTGTTGCAAACAATTTGAGAAATCATGATCCGTAAAACTAATAAAGTGAGAATCATAGCGGAAAGGATGAAAGTTTTTTACTAAAAATACTGCTAGACAACCTCTTTCAATAACACTGCAATTTCTCTTAGTCTTTAAACATTGCTTGGAAAGTAAGCTACAGGATGGTTCACTATAGTGTTGTTAAGTTGAGAAATGATGGCGCTTATTGTGACATCACTAGCTTCAGTAGATAAACAAAAAGTTTTTATAA
The DNA here is from genome assembly GCA_022478985.1 of Massospora cicadina. Lineage (NCBI taxonomy): Eukaryota > Fungi > Entomophthoromycota > Entomophthoromycetes > Entomophthorales > Entomophthoraceae > Massospora > Massospora cicadina. The sequence goes on along the minus strand of JAKSZP010019341.1, from coordinate 11,785 downwards.
AATTGGGGATGAGACAGGATTAGCTGAATAAAAAAGTTCATATTAAGTTATCGAAATGTTCTTGTTATTGTCCTCTTTAATAACAACTATTTTTTGTAATAAATAAAATAAAGATTTAACTGAATTAGCGAACTATGTATAAGCTTGCAAAAGTATCCCACCATCCTGATGAAACTTGTACAACACAAAGTCTTTTTAAAGGTGAAAATTTTCGATAGCATTGATACTATCTAAGATAAGGTGACAACACTCTTTCTAAACATTATATCCTAAAATTTATCTAATATTGGAAAAAGGAAGATTTAGATAATTTCATTTAAGTAAAGTTTTTAGAGTTAATTTGGTACTTCTCTTAATTGCTCTAGATGATCAAGGAGAGTTTTAGAGCATGGTAATGTCATCAAATATACAATGACACTTGACATCTTGAGATCTCTCAAAAGACCATCCATAGCTCCTTGGAAAGTTTTTGCAGCCTTAAAGAGCCTATGTAGAATGATAGAAATTAGTCCAATTGTTTCATTTCAACTTGGGTTCAGATTTTTCAAATCCTGAGTCAAATCAATTATAGAATTTTTGGTTTTGGTTTAAATGCTGGGCTATGCCTCGCCTGTGGCGTTCTTTAGGCTCTTAAAAGATTAAAGAATGGTTCAGGTAGGGGCACCCCAGATAGAACAGCCTAAAAAGATCAAACTTATGAATTCCAAAGCTCATTGTGTAATCTTGCCTGTAAATAATTAGTACCTACCAGGTGAGAATAACCTACTGTTATGCCTTCAGGCTTTCCTTACCTTGCCTTAGGTTTCCTCAGTGTAAAAAGTGATGGTTTTGGAATTGAGCACATCTGTTATATTTTTAATTTGATAATAATGAATATGAGGTATCTGAGGTTTGTAGACTATCCTATTTTGTCTTTTTGCGCGTTCAAGCGAGTCAAATGGTCCGTCTAAAGTAGTTGTTAGGCGAATAAGGCTTGTTGTTTACCTCAATAGTCCCACCTAGTGTTGGGATTTATTATGACGTTGGAAGTTAACACTGCAATGGGGGCAAGGTGCCAAACTGGAATATGGGAAGTTTCCATTTGATACACCTTGGGGCATCCGCATAGGCTCAAACAACCCTTCATTAATTATCAACACACATTTGGCTCTATCCTCTGGGGGTAGTTCTATTGCCATTATAAATAGTTACTTCCATTATTGACCAAAACTGAGCTTAAGTTAAAGTATTGAAGAATTGTAAATTTTTTTGTAAAAGATAAATATATTTAGAAACTAAATTCAGGAGCCAATAATCCTCACTATATAGTGTCCACCATTTTTTGTTTAAAACAACAGAAGTGAAGAAGCCCAGGGACTTTAAGAGAATACTTGCAACCCTGCCCTAAGTTGTTTAAGTTCATTTGTTACTTGAGCCTCTTTGATTATATTCTTGTAATAAGGATAAACCTGAAGGAAAGAGCATCTTCAGTTTCAACATAATATAATACTCCATTTATCATTCTAAATCATATGTAGTAGAAAAAAAGGTCAGCATACTCTTTCAGTAACTCTTCTACTTGGGTTTTTGCTTCTGGGGTTACTTTCAATGGTAACTTAAACAGTATTAATTAATGGAGCATTTCAAACTCAACAAAAAAGAATAAAAAAAATCCTTCAATGATTCAACCTTATAATAGGTAAGAAATCCAAAATTATGCAATAAATATACTATTCCCTATGCTCTCTTTCCTTTTGGTGTAACTTACCAAGAAGAATTACACAAATTAATAAACCAAATTCAAATTGCCCGTTGTAGTTTTGCTCCAATGTCCTCATATTCTCCGCTGGCTGCTCCAGCATGGGGCAGCGTTGAAACTCCCCCTGCCATCTTCCGTCCTGCAGGAAAACGCGCTAGGAATGGTACACCCAGTCATTCAACACCCATGGGATGATTCGTTCCTACCAAGGACCTCAACGCCCACATTGCTCATACCCAAGTGGTACCTCACTGCCCCCTGGTGTTCCCCTGGAGCTACATGCGCTACACCCTAAGGGTCAAATATGGAAAACTATTTACATACCACGACCAAGCCATTATCAAAATGGAACAGGCGGTGATGACACCTGCCAGATTTATAGATTTCTGCCCCTACAAGGGGTATTTCAACCTTGGCTTCACCTGCGAATCCAACACTGCCACTGCAGCAACTATGCCCTTGGTATTATAGGGCACCCCTCTACCCACAACTCTGACCCAGCTCCCAGCGGACACCACTTTGGTGGTCCAGTTTGCTGGTTTGCCCACGCACCTCCCCCTGAAGTTCTCCACCAGGAGTTGAAGGATGGTTTGGCAGCCTATGGCTCCAAACCCATCTTACAATTTGTGGTCCCAAATGGGGCCACACAACTTGCTGGGCCTTGGGAATATGCCATGATCAGCCCTAAATTTTATAAAATTGCTGTGTTGATTCCCCCTCGCACTGTTATTACCTCAGCACCCAACCATCCATTTTGGGCCCACATTGAGGGCGGATGGATAACATTTCCATCATGTTTCATGTTGGACCACTCGAAATGCAAGTGCCCCTCCTTAACCACTTCTGATGGATTGGATGACTCATCCGCTGACCTCCAATCTGCTGCCCACCCTGTGCAAGTTCCGGTATGGGGCACAATCCTATCTCCCTCACCCCCAAAACTGGAAGCTGCAGCTGCACCTGTAGCCACCAATCAGTCTCCTCCTCGCCCCAATGCCATAAATGATTCCTCCAATTAAGCATTGGATTGGATCTCAGTTCAATCCCATTCTTCCTCAAACAAATCAATCAAACCTCAACTGTACGCTGATTCCCCAATCCAATTCAACCGAAACCCATGGGAGTTATTGGCTGAAATTGACGAATCAGGTAAGCTCATTGAAGAATCATCTCTGCAAATTGAGCGGTTTGTTAATAAAGAATGGGACGCCAAATACCATCCTCATCTATATACCCACAGCTAAATGCTAAATCATTTTGCAGTGACCACCAGCTTGCAGTTGAAGCAGCTGCAACACCAGATTGTCATCCCCTTCGTAAAGAAGTCACCAAATCAGTGACAATGCTCACAGGAGGAATTCCACCTCCTGTTATCCACTCAACCCTCACCCCAAAAAGTGAAATCACAGTGAACCAGCTACACAAAAATGGTAACATTGATATAATAACGTGGCAACTATAGCACAGACCCAAAAGAAAAAACTACCTGAACCAACATTGCCACATTTGTTAAACTCCCAGATGCCCGCATTAAAGCTGAAAAAGCTTTAAAGAAATATATCAGTGCCATCTACCTAGCTAGCAATTTTCAAGAAATACCAATAATTAGCAATATCGAACCACATGCCACAGATGCCCCAACGCCCTTACTATCTGCCTTGACACGCACTCTACTATGGGAGGAAGAAGCTGCTGCTGAAGATGAGCCCCCAATCCCCCCTCCCCTTCCGCCATGGAGGGATAAGCGGTTTCCGCTGCCCACCTGGTTGGTTGTTTGTTTGAAGTGTTCACTCAATCCGCTCATTTGGGCGTTTTATTTGAACCAATTAGTTACGTTTTTACTTTAGTTTTAGTTTTTATAATGTCTAACTCTGGTCGGCATACCTTAATAAATATATATTAGTCCTTATACTTCTTTTTTTCCCGTAAACATCACTTTTGTTTACAGGTGATTTAATTGATTTAACCAATAACAACTTATCTTAATTGTGCCGTTCAACCATGGGATGACAAAGCAATTGAATCCTTTGAACTCACACATTCTATACAGTAGCGATGAAGGGGAACAGTATGGGCCAGAAGGCCCAGCTGCTCAACTTAACTGTAATGCAAAAAAGGGACATATGTCCCAAACAGTGACTATCTCAAGATGGTCCAAGATTTTCTTTGAACTGGAAACATCAGTCACACATTTCCCAAGTCCTCACGTGATTTTGGTTGCGCATTAACTTTGGCATTAAAAACCTATGTGTCATAAAAAAGTTTGTCAGGCTATCCCAGAACGCTTCCTAGAAGCTGTATGCTTGACTGAAAAACACACAATGGGAACCTTAGACCTTGGCTTTACTACTGCTGAGGCTGCGGACGCTGCCATAGCTGCCTCATTTGTAGACACCCACACAAAGCTGAGAGTAATCAAAGAGCCTGAGCAGATTATATCCATTATCCCAATCACACGCACCCAATTTTGGGATGATGAAATCTTGTTTGTGGTACTAGAAGGATCTCAACCACCAAAAGTTTAACAACCTGGAGCAGCGCTAACAAGCGGCCTGAGTGCATACAGAGAACTAGTTTATTTAGAAATGTAAAACCGCCTCTTGCCTCACTTGGCTAAAGACAAGGCTGTAGCAATGATACGCCCAGGAATGGACGCCGAGGGTGACATCAACACAATCCCATACAAAGTGTACATCTTCGACCTAAAGGGGAACCAGTCTCGCCCTTCTCAGTCCTCCCAGAAAAATACCCCACCCATATACACGAGCTGCTACAAAATGGGGCTTAAAAACAATGTCTGTCCTGCTACATGGGTGAGAAGAATTTTATTGAGTGTAAAGAAAATCCAAATGAAACAGATTAGAGGGACGCATTAACAGCCGCCTCTGAGGATGACAGGCTAACTATGAGGTGGTTTAACCGGTCTCCCCAGAGCAACGTATTTAAGCGAAGATGGCCAAAAAGGTGGCGGAGAAGCCCAAGAAGACGAAAAAGAAAGAGGAGAAGGAAGCAGCAGCATGGGAGGAAGCGTCCAAATGCAACATTAAGCAACAACATAGGCACCTCTATAGTATGATCACCCCCTAAGGCAGCCAGCAGCCGCAAGATAATGAGAAGTGGGCATTTCAATCAGAAATGGACAATGCACACTTCCTACCTGCACACAATGAAGTCCAACTCATTCAAGTAGTAGTCAGCAAATTTGTTTCTAAAAGCCAACTGTTTCTTAACCCTCAACTGGTAGATGACAATAGTGCTCACTGTAAGGAGAACCCAAATCAGAACTCTGGGCCACCTGAATGGCAATCAAGTACATCACCAGACCAATCCATTTATGAGAGTCCTATGGCTAGGTCCAAATACAAGCAAGCCACCTCATCTGCACAAGGCCGATCAGGCCCTATGTAGTTGTAGCAGGCGTGCTGGTCTTGCTAACAATTGGGACTCTCAAAATAGCAGGACTTTCATCCACTAAGTCCCTGGATAAGAAAGGAGGGCTTCTGCTAAACCCACCGGTGGACATGCCTGCCTTGGAGGAGTGAAAGTGCACCACTGGAAAGGAGGAAGTGTGATCCAGGCTCTTTCTCCCTTGGCAAAAATTCTGGACCAGTTTTTGTGTATTTTCTTTTAAAAGCAAAAGCTGCCATCACAATCACCAACTACTACTCTCATTTGAGAGGACGGGTTCTAGTTCTGAGCTTAAAATGAGGAAACTAATCATATCAGGTCGCATCAGTATATGCCCCTGTTGAAGAGGACAAAATGGAAGATTTTCTGAGCAGCTTAATCGACTTGAACCTTCCAGAAGAAACGATTTATCTAGGGGACATCAATTGATGGCTTGATGAACCTTATGACAGATGGCCAAATGTCATGAACCCACCAATAGGATTGAGTCAATTATAGAAATTAATGAAAACAAAGGTCTTCTAGATGCCAAACCATTCTCAGAAACATATTCTCAAATATGACACGGCAAATAATGTAGGTGATTAACTAATCAGCGCCACTAGACTGGATTGGATACTCATACCTGTGTCGTTGAAATTATAATCTGAAGATTTTGCAACAATCGACCTACATCTATAAGACCATAGAATGGTGAAAATTAGTATCCAATAAAAGGAAAAATTACCCAAGAACCATTTCTGGAAAAGGATGCTTCCAAGGAATGTGAATCTGGTCCAAGTAGAAGATCAAACAAAAATACATGCTGAAGAACTAGCCAAATTCACTAACTCTAAAATATTATGGCAGCGGCGACAAATGTTAAAAATGAAATTTTATCCACACCAACCCATGCAGCCTCCCGTCACATAAAGAAAGATGTAGCAGAACTTTATAAAGATTAAAGAATAATAAATCATCTGTGAAGTTACCCACCTTGTAGCGGCTACTCACTACATTGGGTTAGAAATTGAGTGAAAAAGACATTAATCTTCAAGAAACATAAGCGGCTCTATTTGTACATATAGGCTCTCCAAGAATGGCCAGATGGGCCGTTCAGGGGGATTTGCCATCTAGGTTTTTCTATTGGACTTACAAAATGAGGTCTAAAAATGCCAGTCTCACCAAACTCCATATACATGAAGGCCAAATCACTATTGTATCAGAAGCAGTAGCATCCATCACCCACTCCTACTACTCAGAACTGTATAAGGCTTCCCCAACAGAGGAAGCTGCTAGGAACTACTTCATTAATGTTTTCCCCAACCACGCTGAGCTTTTAGCCAACCTTGGTGATCTCATAACGAAGAACAACTAGAACAGGTTATATGGAGATTCTTTACAAACAAGTCACCAGGACCAGACGGCATCCCCTATGAGTACTATAAAGAGCATGATGAAGCAATAAAGAAGACCATGCTATCTCTCTTTAACTCAAGTCTGCAAGAGAGGAGGGTGATCCCAGTTGGCGCGGAAGCCTATGTCATAGTGCTCCACGATAAAGTGGGCCTTATCAACCTGAACAACTGGCGCCTATTATTTCTAATCAACGCGGATATGAAGATAATGGGAAATATTATGGCTAAACGTATCTCATGAAAAGCCAATGAGTACATTGCTCCACAACAACATGGTTTCACCCCATGGAAGAGTATCTGGGAAACATCTACCAAGTAATAAACACACTGGGAGGAGCATCCAAGGGCACGCTTTACTTTTTAGACCAAGCCAAGGCATATGATAGAGTATACTGTGAATAATTGTAGGCAAAAAAAATCACAGTAGGGCTAACCTAAATCCTTTATCTCATGGATAGCGAACCATCAGCTGTTGTCTACTTTCTCATTTCTGGATTCTACAAATATTTCACCTCTGGTAACACCAAAAAGAGGCCTCCATCAAAGGGACCCGCTTAGCCCTATCCTGTACAACCTCACAATTGTTCCCCTCCTAAATGTGATGGAGAAACAGTTAGCTGGCATAGAGTACAAGAGGAAACCCTCACTTAAGGTCTTGACTTTTGCGGATTACTGTGTGGTAGGGGTCTCCTCCAAGGCGGATTCCAAAAAGTTAGAGGATATAATCAGCCTATATTAAAGCCTCCCAAGCCAAACTAAACAAAACCAAATCACAAGACTTAGTGCTATCATATTCTATGCGCCAAGGCCCTAAAAACAAGAGGACAAAAACTGAAAAGTCACAAACACAAGGAAAATGAAGAAGTGTAAAAAATCCAGCTTTATCCCACCACTCTTTCAGATGCCTTGCCCAAAGAAACACATCAAACACTTAGGGATCCCCATCACAAGTGCGGATATAGCAACTCAAGAGGTGTAAGAGAAGATAATTCAGTATATCCAAAGTACAGTGACAAGGTGGAAGTTCAGGAAAACATCTCTGCTGGAAAATATCGTGTTGCTAATAATGTGCTCTTCTTAAAAATTTGGTACCCTGCACATGCTATTACCTTCAGCAAATTTTATTGAAAACTCACATCAATTCTACAACCCATGTTCTGAGGCTCATGCCCCCCAGCCAAGATCACTAAACTAAAGGGGCCAACTTCTGAAGGCCGGATGGAGCTAATTGACCCTGAATGCAATGCCGCAAAAAAATCATGAAATGGATCAGTTCTGCGACCTCACAGGAAGGGAATCCGCCTCCATAGGCATCTTCATAAGTGACCCAAATAGCCAGAAACCTGTCCCTCAGGAACCCAGGATCCTTGATTACCCTATTTAACTACCTAGGCTCACCCCAGGGTTAGTAGGGCCATGGAATGTGACGCCAAATTTAAGGCATCTCTACGTTATTTCAAAATGAAAAAAATTGCAAAAAGTATTAAACTTGAAACCCAAGAAATGTACTGTTGGCGAAAACAGAAAACTCTAAAACTTGATTGGCACCCAGTGCTACTAGCCAATGCAAATTTTGAGGGCCCATTCATCCAGCCAAGCCCAGCGTTGGACTTCTGGGGAATAATTCACCCACCCAAGCTCCATAATACCACCTGGAGAATATTGAGCAATTCTTTACTCCACCCCAAGATTAAAACCCTGCATTGGAAAATCACTAAATGCTTTTTTGCACATGAAAGCGCTTAAATGCCACGTACAGGCAGTGTACAGTGTGCAATGAAGAAGATTCGCTGCACACATGTATACTTATTTGTGGTGATAAGTCTGTGAAGAAGCAATGCGCTTAGAACAGCTTAGAACCACAAAGCCCAACCATCTAGCTAAAGATTAGCTCTTCCAGGCTGGGTCAAGGCATTGAGACCTTGATCGCAATAATATAATCTTTCTAGCGTTATGGGTGATCCATAGTAACTGGTTCACCACCACTGCAAGTCCCCAAGGGCTGACCCAGCTGAGGCCGTTAGTAACTTTCATTTTTTTAAACAAAAACTTTGTTAACTGGCTGTTAGGGGATGCCATTCCACCAAAACAGCATGCATGAGTAGCGTCATGAGTCATTTCACACATGCCAAAATTTCTTTGGTGCACCAAACATGTTTATGAAAAGCCCATTTACTCAGGTAATCAAGGTCCCCCCAACAGCAACCCACAACAAGGCACAATGCTGAGGTTTGCAAAAAACACCAAACCACTTCATTTGCTACTTACTTTAAAAAATATTCTCAATTACTCGCCTATCCTATCTCTCAAGTGCGTCATCTCCAGTCACACACTCCTGAATAAAAATAAAAGAATAAAAATATATTGAGTTCCTATAGCTTGAGTTTGATTAATCAAGTTGGTCAATTTTTATAGAGGCTCAACCTGCACAAGCTAGATCCAAGATCCCAAGTCAATGTAAGATTTCTATCAATGAGAGGGTTTCAAACTACTTTATTTTTTAATTTTATCTTTTAGGTATCTAATTTATGTACCTTATATCAAATTAATCTGAGACTTTTAAAGGCATTATAAATGATATTGGTGAATATAATGACATCCCTTCCTTTCATCTACCACAGCTGGCAGATTTTTAACGCTGGATCCCCTAATATAATACTAAATTCAGTTAATTTTACCATTGGATTCCAAAAGTCAATATCAAACTTTAATATACTCTTTGATTTTGAAAAGACTCAAAATATAATGGTACTTGGTGTCCAAGCAGAGAAAGAACTCATTTAAGGTAAGGTACTATATTTGAATCTTCCCATAAAAATTAAGTCAAATCAAAAGATCACAACTAGGATTATCCAAAGCTACAGCTGGAGTAATTATATATAGTTTATGAAAAGTACAAGAGTCCTGAGTTTGCTCCTACAGATCAAAACACGTAAGACTAGCAGACCATAATCCATATAATGATAAGAGTCTGGAGAATTTTAATTCGCTTTATCTATTTATAAGATATAACATTGACAGGATAACCACTGTTAATTATAGTTTAAATAAGCATTTTATATACCTTAACTGGGACTAAGGTAATAACAATACTTTAAAGTTGTAGTTACAAGATCAAAAACATAGGTAATTAATCAATACAAGAGTAAGAGGAAGAAGGCTTTTTTTTGTTTTAGAAACTAAATTAAAGTCAAGTTCAGATTTATTTAAACAATACAAAAAAACAGCCGCTCAATTAAGCAGAAGCTTACAGATTTCAATGCAATTGAAACCTTCTTCCCTGGCGTGAGGTGGTGGTGTGCCGCCTTCTAGCGTTTTTTGGCCGCCGCTAAAGCACGTCCAGGCTGGCTCTGCTGGCCCTCCAAATGTTATTGGCTAATATTTTGCCTCAGGATCTGGCCCACCATCTTGCAAGCACCTATGTAGTGCTCCAGAGCCCTTTGGTGCTCCCTCAGAGCAATCTACAATTTAGCCTCTGGGTTCAATATGGGAATTTTTCCCATACACAAGTGCATCCATCAGCAAGATGGCCACAGCAGCTTATAAACCCACCAGTTTCATTGATTTCCGCCCCTTTAGGGGTATTTTGACCTTGGCTTCTGAACAGAAGCTGATGCAAGTGGCAGAAGCCATGCTGCCTTTAGTTTTAAATAAAATACTCTTCCACCATCTACACACAGATACCAGATGAGGACACTTTGGTGGTCCAGTTTGCTGGGTTGCCCTCCTACCTTTCCCCCAAGCTCCTCCGCCACAAACTCACAGAAGGTTTGTCCATTTACAGCGCAGACCCCGTGTGTAATGGGCGGGTTTGCGCCAATACACAACGAACAAATTGGGCAGTAAGATCCATATTACTGACTATACAAGGGACGGCCTGCAAAAGCCCATCCTCAAACCTGACTGCCATGCCTCATCGTTGCCACATATTCTTGTACCACTGTTCCCATGACGCTGCACATCAAAAGAAAAGTCTGGGACCAGAAAGGGCCAAGACGACGCCAACGCCACACCAAGCTCACTGAACTGAGCTCATGTTTCCTATCTGATCCGTTTTAATATTTTTAAATAAAATAATATTTTCTATTAGAAAGTTTATCCTTTATTTGACTTCCATTTTTCCTCATAGAAGATGCAACTGCCTTCAGGGCCACGACAACCTGCCCTAAAATAGTACCCTGCTAGTATGGAATAAGCTTCTCCTCAGTTAAGTTCTTTCAAGCACTGTTCAACACATCATTTGCAAATATTCCCCATCTTACTGGATCACCATCCACACCATGCATAAGCCTGATGTCATTCCGTGGATGCAATTTAGTTTGGAATGGTGAATTTTCTCAATTAAACCTTCTCAAGTTTGATGCTTTTTGGATCAGGGCTACGTTCAGATCAAATTCCACCGATCTGAAGCAATGTAAAGATCAGGTGCCTCCTGATCCATTACATCACCCCCTTGTAAGGAACAGAACTCCCAGACCTTCTCTGGACACCATGCACAGTCCTCCTTCATCTGCTACGTCACCTCCTTCACTGGATAGCCTTTCTACTTCACCATCAGTTGCTGTCAGCCCCTCACCCATTTTTCATCCAATATCCATTCCACCTCATATTCTAGCACATCCCCCTCCCTAGAGTTCAGCAGTCCTGGACACTCCAAACCTATTCCCTTGAATGCTTGTAGCTGGGAAGCATGAAACACTGGATGGGATCTGGAACCTATTGGCAAACTAAACTCAAAGGCTACCCAATTAATGGCCTGGACAATCTGGTATGTGCCCAAAAACTTCAGTCCCAGCTTATGACTCTTAACTGGGACAGCATAGTTCTTAGTCACCACCAATACCTAGTCCTCAGGCTCAAACGTTGGATCTGGCACCCTTCATTGATCTATCTGTCGCTTCTGCCAAGTCACTGCCCACTACAAATTTCCCCATAACTTCTTCCCAATATCTGACATGGTACATGTCATCTCATCCACTCTCTGACATACTCTGACCATGGATTTCTCATTTGATCTGAGGTTGAATCCATGATTTGCAAAAAATGGCGACATTCCCATTGAGGACTGGGAATGATTTTTGTAAGTGAACTGGGCCATCTGAACCCATGAAACTCAGTCATCCATTCGATTGGACATGTAACACCAGAGATACTGCTCAAGTATCTGTTTCACCCTCTCCATTTGTCCATTGAATTGAGGATGGTAAGCCGAGGAACGTCCAGGACTGATTTCCAAATTCCC
>JAKSZP010019340.1:0-18609 GCA_022478985.1 Massospora cicadina | reverse complement strand
TTATATTACCACTTTTGCATCACTCATAGAAATGAGAAGCTTTGGTCTATCTGGGAAGGACCCTTTGTAGTCACATATAAGCAAGGTGATGAGTACTCTATCAAATCCCTTGCTTCTGGAGTCACTGTCAACTGGGTCCATGGCTAGTTCTTACGCCTTTATTCGCCCCCTAAACACTCATTAAGGGGGTAATGTCAGACAATTATAAGGCCAATATTGAGTAAAGAGCGTTTCAGATGTAAATAGTGATAATTTTGGCCAAAAAGCATGCTTAATTCTCAGTGGAGCCCCTCAAATTGGGACAATACAATTTACCCCACTCCTGACCAAATAGACCTAAAGTTAATAGAAGGGTTACGCCAAATCATTGGCGAAATCAGGGGAGCCATTTAAAGGTTCCTCAGCGTCATGTAGATTAGTTCAAACTACACTGTTGAGATTTGAGATAATGAACAAATTGAATTCCCCACTTCCATATTGAGCTGTACCGAATTGATTCTCAAGCCTATCTGAACTAAAATGACCTCAGGATTCTCATCCCCAATTCCTAAGTCACGTGGTGCAAAGTTTACATTGATTTGGTCAGGTGACAGCGAAATACATTGAGGATGCCCACCAGGCGGTCAATCTGGAAGACCAGGAAAGATCCTGAACGGATGAGGCTACAATGATACTCAAGGCACTGTATCCCCACTCACCCTATAAATATTGATACCTTTTAACCTAATAAAATAAATATTATTTAACCATTTTCTGTTTCCTTCTCAACCTTTTTGCGAATTTGCAGCTTTGAGCCACCTTCAGACCTTGGTGATAATCTAGAGAACTGTAATTTGGACAACCATGGTACTCACTACAGGGGAAAGACATCCCAACTTAATTTAGCTGACCCTCCTTACCAACTTTTCAATTAGGTGACCTTGTTCTCTTCTATCATCATCAACCTGGAGGCCAACAAAACAAGCTAGGCGTTCTTTAGTATGGACCCTATAAGGTCATTCACAAGGTGAAATCTGAGTACTACATTGCCAATGTCAACCAGGGGACCATGGTCAATTGGGTACATGACCGGTTCCTTCAGTCATTTACCTTCCTTCAACAGGATCTTGAGGGGGGCGTTGCCAGGATTCAAAATAAATACAAAACATATCCCCACTTACAAACTGAGCTGTAACGAATTGTCTCTTGAAACTGTCTGAACAAAAATTTCTCAGGATTCTCATCCCCAATTTCTGGGTCACGTGAGGCTGATTTATCACTGATTCAGTCAGATGTGTGGCAAAATACATTGAGGATGCCCACCAGGCGTTCAATTTGGAAGTGGGGAATTCGATTTGTTCATTATATTGAATCCCAACATACACTGAGGAGACTGGCCCCTTATATAGGGTTGGACTGGGTCCTGAAAGGTGCAAATATTTTTCTGGCCAATGATTGGATCAAATATAATAAACCTTACCTCACGGATTTATCCTACCTGCCATTACCTTCCATCAGTCGTTCTGTCAAAGTGAGGCAAGTCTCAAGAGCTCAGATAGTTATATCTCCATATTTCCTAATTTGGACACTCCTAGTTTAATCTAAATTTTGAGCTTTGACACAATGAAATACTAAGCACCGAGATATTGGGAAGGTTGCTTTTTGTCCCCCCATCAGAACTTAATAAAAACTATATAAAAATAAACGTTTTTAATTATTTATAGTTTATTATTTTAATATAAGTGGTTTACATATCCCCTCAAAATTTATTCTAGTAATTAAGAATAATCTTTCTCCTGCAATAATTTATTGTAATTCAAGTAAAAACTCATCAGCGGGAATACCAACAGCATGAATTTCAACACCATTAAAAAGGTTTAAGATAATGAAGCCTGCCATTGCAAAAGTGGCATTATCGAGCTCAATTATTTCCTTGTTGATGTATGTATATAATTTCCCATAATCAACTCAGAGAAAAAAAATCAGATATTGGATTAAGGGAGAGGGTGAGAGGGTGGGGGATCAGATGGGTGCTTGTGAGGTAGAGCTCCAAGTCTCTCAGAGAGACATAATGGCAGTTTAGATACTTGGACTAGGTGAACTAGTCTGAATGCATTTCCTGTTGAAAAGGAAAATTCTGGGGGGTTCGTTGCTGCCCCAAACTGGAGCAGTGGGCGAAGAAGCAGATGACATCAAGGTGGAATTGGCTAATGGGAGTTTGGGGTTATTATTCTATTGTTTTTTTTATAATCAACCCAGAAAATGTTACTGAATGAAAATAAACAAAAAAACTAGGGACAACCCGCTATGATAGAGAAAACAGGGCACTGAAGACTAGGATGGTGCCCAAAGCCCCCATAAAGAGGGTAGAACAAACTAAATCATCTGAGACCTCCTGGAGATCAGAAAAGAGTACAAACATATAGTCATATTTAAAATTAAAATGAACAGGGTTTATTGTAACCAATTCAACCAGCAAAAAAAGTTGATCTCAAAAAACCAACAATAAACAATTTTAAGGGAATCATCATCTATTGGGTGATGCACTGCACCCAATTAAACAAAGAAATGAAACTCCTATCCATCTTTTAGTATAGCTTGAGTAAGCCCGCAATCAAGTAATTAACTGGAGTTAAATTTTACAATTTTAGCAATATTTTAAATTGAACGTTTATCAAAGCCACTTTCTTCATTTAAAAGTAAAGTTCTGTCATAATTTTTTTAATATAGCTGGTGTGTTTTAATGCAACAGATGTAACGCTCATCCAACTATCATGCGCACCCCCTTAGCCAACTTGGGCATATCTTGCTTTTATCTCAGCTTTATCCCAGGAATGCTTTACGTCAGGCAGGCCTACCAACTATTTCCTCTTGGGCTCATCACGCTCAGTTCTATTTCTACAATCTGTCACTTTATGGTGTCATTTAACCATGAAATTCCCATACAGTCTTTTTGAGGCTCCATCTCCTCCAGGTGCTTCAGTTAGGGAAAAATTCTTATGGAAAAGGTACAGCTTCATGACGGATAAACCTGGTTTAGTCTTAGGTCATGATGCCTCTGGGAAACGCTAGTAGAATTTATCATCAGGTCTTGTGCATGGAAAATGGAAAAGATCTGAAATAATTTGGTAAGATCCAACTAGTACAAGACATGACCCATCTTCCTGACAATACGTTAGGTTCTTATCCTATCCAGCCCCAGTTTTTTGCATGGCTGCTTTGTTAAGATCTTTCTAGATTCAAGCATCAATAGATCACCTCCTTGTATGCTAAACCCACCTGTTTCTTACCATCTACATTCTCCTTATAAATCTTCAATAGCGCATCCAAATTCATGTTGGCCCCTTTGTGTATTTTCTTTTTGGACTTTGCAAAGTCCACCACCACTTTCACCTTGTACCCACAGCTGAACATAAAGTTAAAGGAGGGGATAAACCCATAGTTGGAGAAGATTGGAGAACACCCAATTGAATCATGCTGTGAATTGTTATATTCAAATTGTGCCATGGGAATATGGAAGCCCAATCATAATGGTCGCTGCAGTGTAACATTATAAAAACTTTTAAAGACACTGGTTCACTCGCTCTGTCTGCCCATCTGATTGGGGTGGTAGGCAATAGAACGGCACAGGCAAATCTGAAGAGTTTTATATAGCTCTTCCCAAAATATGGATGTAAACTGGGGTCTACAGTTACTAATCTTCTCCTGGGGCACCCCATAAAAGGAAAATATGTTAGACTTTAATAACTTAGCCTTCTTCTCCACCGTTACTGTGGTGTTACAAGGAATGAAATGGGCGATCTTAGTATAACCAGTACACTACTACAATGATAGCATCATACCCCTCTGGGAAGGGTAGCTCCACAATAAAATTTACCAAGAGGGAAGTCCAAAACCCTACTACTTTTTAACTGATACCAACAATTTCGCAAGAAGCTAACAATTTGGTTTCATCCTATCAAAAACCAATCACTACTTTAAATACCGTGCCACCTGTGCTGCCAGGCCCTTCCAGTTGTATGTCCATTGGAAAAGCTCCAAAGTCTTCACCTTTCCGGGGTGCCCTACAGTTATGCCATATTGATGTTCCTTGATCACCTTCAGGTGGAGTGGTCTGATTGGAACCCATAAACTCCTTGTAACCATAACATTTCATACTTTTCATGGTACTTTACGTTATATTTTCTTGATTCAACTTGCATTTGGTCAATACCATAGTATTCTGATGAAGTTGACTGGGAAGGGACACTTATCTGAACATACCATACCCCTCAAGGTTCTCCAATGAAGCAATAACTAGCACAGATACTGTGGTGGAGGGTTGCTGAGAGACTACTTTCCCTGGTGGAATCACCAAATGAGAGTTGTGAAACTCCTCCTCTTTGATATCAGGTGCTAACGCAGGGTTTCAACTCAGAGCATCAGCTATACCAAACTCCTTGTCATTTGTAAATTCATAGGAGAACAAATATCTGCAAGGGTCTTATGCCACCAGGTTTTCTGTGGGGTCAGAAAATGAGGATCCTGGTAGTATAATAAGGCACGATGATCCATATGAACGCGGAATAACTTGAAAGAACAATGCAGATGATGACGCCAAATGGTCAAAGCTTTCACTACTGCCAATAGTTCATTGTCATGTACAGCGTAATTCAACTTAGGTAAGGACACTTTTGAGAAAAATATCACCACAAAGCATAACTTCATCTTCACCATCCTTTAAGAGCGCAGCAGCTATTGCAAAGTTGTAAGCATCTGTGGTCACTATAAACTTGCTCTCAGGGTGCACGTGATGGAGAACTGACGTGGAAGGCAGGGAGTACCTCACTGCTTGGAAGGCATCCTCCATCGCAGAGGAACACTAATTAACTTTGGCACCACTAGCATTATATAAAAGCGTCACTACCTAGGAAATAATTGGCGTGAACTTTTAAAGAAGGTGCAAGCCCACCAAAAGTTTCTTGACTTCTTTACTGAGGTTGTTGTATAAAATCGTAAATTGCATTCTCCTTGTCTGAAGTAATCATGTGGCCTTTGTTAAGTATGATGTTGCCCAGGAAGATGACCTGGTATTAAAAAACTCGCACTTAATTATTTCCATGGTCATATTTGCTGCCCAAAAATGTTCAGCCACTTGCCATAGGTGGATCATATAGGATGCTTGGTTGAGGTAAACCCAATATTGTCTCCATGTAGGCTACTGCACATATGCCTAATAACTACCTCAAGGCTACATCAATGCGACATTGGAAAATTTCAGCCGCATTTTTGAGCCCAAAAGGCATAATCCAGAAATTAAAAACCCCTTCCTGGTATGAAGTGAAATGAGCCATTGCTTCCCCTTTTTGTTGCAAAGCTGGTTGAAAGCATTCATGCAACCCAATTTGGAGAAAACTGTGGCCTTCTCCTCATAGTGAGCAATTTGTGCCTCCACAGGAATTGAATGCTGATCAGGTATATTAACATTACTCAAGTTACCATAATCCAAGCAGGGTTGTATTGTCCCATCTGCTTTCTCCATTAAGAGAAAAGGGACATACTGGAGAGGTCTACCAGAATATGAACTCTTAGCTAGCTGCACCGTGACCCACATATCCAAAGCTTTCTATTCCCGCAAAGTCAAAGGTTAGATGGGAGAAGAAATGTGCACCAGGTCCACTGTGATCTTGAAGTAACAGTTGAATTCATAGTGATCTGGCAGGACTTTAGCAAATGCAACATCAAAAAAAGATTCCAATTCTTCTAAGCGAGAAGGTAAGGGTACATCTGATATGGGCTTCAGCAGAGGTGAGAGGGTAAAGCTGTGTACATTTGCCATTGGGGAAAATTGCTCTGAGTGTCTCCTCTGACATGGAATACAAAGACCAGTCCACCCTTAAGAGATAACGTCAAGGATTCTCAATCAAATTGGTTCGAATATCAAACTTGCGCCAACGTTCAACACCCAAGATAATTGAGTACAAGAGAATTTTGATCCCAAAAAGTTGTCAGCCAAATAAGTTTCCTTCTTTATAATCAATCAACCCCTGAACCTTTAGTGTATGAATACACTAGGAGGCACCCTCCCTGATTATTCCACCAGGTAAGTAGTGTAGCAGCAAGATAGTCTGTAATGTCCAGGTCAGTAAATAATATTCTCTGAGGCCCAGTATCCACCAAAATAGTTGTGCTGAATTTCCCTGAGGGAGAGGAAAGATTATCAGAAAGCAAAAAAAACAGAATAAGCTTTGTTGATAACAGATAATGTCAATAGCTCACCAGAGGGCTTTTTCATAGACTTAATCTCACCTCCAGTATGGGTTTTACCATCAAATAAAAGTGAAGGTTAGTTTGCAACCCTTACCACTGAGGATACATAGCCCACAGTATCCTCAGCAGCAAAAAACCCACATTTTTGAGCATTAACTCTTGTTCAACTTCTTCAGTTCTCTGAACCAATTTGGGGGACAAGAGCGGGTACTCAGGAGTGAAATTTAAAATTAGAATTCTCATAATATTGGACCACAAGAGCTTCCATTTGACTCATTTTTATTTAGATAATTTTATTAGAAAACAAAGTTTTTGGGCGTCAATGACACATGCCCAATTTGATAGCCAACTAATCATTGCTACCCAACACCATCACTGCTAGGCCCCCATTAATGGTTCAGTTGGTTCCACAGGAAAGAATTTTAGAGGGAAACCCACATAAGATAAATTGTTAATTTAAATTTGGGGGTAGACTCAACCAAATTGTCAAATTCCCAAAAATTGAGGGGAGGAGCAGTTGTGAGCCCTGTCCCATTCAAAAAAAATCCATTGCTTTGAGCGCCATACTTATATGAACCCCATGGGTGACATCATCGCAGCTAAATCAACTAAAACATTTAAAGTCTCTGAGCATACCCTTTCCCACCCTCAAGCTTCTCTAAAACTGAAGGAATGGAAGGATAAGACTCCTCCCATTTCAAAGGCGCACGTGAGATTTCAGTGCAAGTTTTATAAGGACCTCCCTGAGTGAAACCATGACACCAAAATACCTGCTGCTTTTGGTTAGGGCTGAAAAAACACCTCAAAGAGCTTCAATTAGATAACTTGAAGTTGTCAAGGAGAACCTACTATGCCAGGTATTTCCTTACAGAAGTGCCCAACATTAAATTGAAGAAATGACGATTAAACTATGTCATCCACAGGTAGGGCTTGTCCAAGTTGCAAATTCTGTTAAATATGCTTTCAAAGGGAGTCCAGCCTAACGCAGAGAAAAGAAATCACAAAGCGTTTGGATGAACAACCAGTCAGAATGACACTCCTCGAAAAAATGTTTAAACTTTTCACAAATTTCTATAAATGTGGCTGTGGCCAAAAGCATCAAGAAAGCCCAGTCATCTGCACCTGGGGACAGCTGATACAGCAAATCCTCCCCAAGAGAGGGTGGATGGGAACAATATAATAATTTTATCAAGAGAAGCTTCCAAAGTGATGGGATTAAGCGCCTGTTGGAATTAAGATTAACCTTTTGGAGTAAACCTCAGAATTACATCAATAGTATCCTGAAAGGTCTGATACATTAGGTATGAATAGGAAGGGTGGGAACTTTTCAGTTGGCTTTAGTGCAAATAATTCTAAGACGCATTACTGATAACCTAAATTAAAACATTGTGGTGAGCAGCTAGAGATTGTGATAAATGGCCAACGCACCCAGATAACACTCCAATTGAGCCACACATATATGATTTTCTTGAATGTAAAGTAAAAAGGTTGGTTGTCTCAAGTCAGAAAAGTTTCTATAACGCTCTTATTCCTGGAGATGTGGTGGGGCAATCCCCACCATACAACATGGGAACAACCCGCTAACAACAGATTAAACAGGGCAACACAGAAAAGGATGGTACCCAAAGGCCCCAGGACGAGATTAGAACAAACTACGTTATCCAAGAACTCCCAGAGGCCATTAAGGGAGTAAAAAACATATATTAATATTCAAAAATAAAATGAAAGAGGTTCATTATAACCAAGTTGACCAACAATGAAGGCTGGTCTAAAAATCCTTATTAAACAATTTGAGGGGGAAATCATCATCCATTGGTTAGGCACTGCACCCAAATAAACCAATAAATGCAACTTTCCATCCATCATTATACTGTAGCTTAAGTAAGCCTAACTTGAGTGATTGATTGGATTTAATTTTCCCAATTTAGAAATTTTATAAATTGAACAGGTCTTAAAGCCCCATTCTACAACCAAACATAAAGTTTCTTCATAATTTTCAAATAGCTGGTTTGTTTTAATAAAGCAGATGTAATGCTCATCCAGCTATCTAGTGCACAACCAGACCAACTTGAGCATATAATGCCTTTACCCAGCGTTGGTCCATAATGTGCTTCAGGTCAGGAGGCCTGTCAACTTTGTCCTCTTGGACTCATCACTCTAAGCATTATATCTACAATCTGTCCTTCTGATGACATCATATACCCATGACATAATATAATCAGAGTAATCCATCCACATTAACATCTTTAATCAATCTAACTAAATTTAAATTATTGAAGACTTCATTTTATATAGTGTTAAAAGGTTTTATACAATCTCATCTACAGAGCTTTTTGTATAAATTGATCATATATTTAATATTTTAGCCATTATAAGACTTCTTTAGTCCATATAGATATCCTATAAAGTATGAGATATATATAGAAAAATCAAAGTTAGTGATTGGTATATCTATCTAGATTATAGTAATAGTGTACTTTTTTTAGTACTAGATGGAGTAATAGTGTACTTTATTAGATTTAAATGATAAAAACTTTTTTATAAAGTGATATAACAATACAACTTAATTTATAATAAAATGAGTAAATTTATGAAGTATTTTAATAGAACTTAACTCAAATAAGCATATTTCAGTTAGATCATTACTGTAATGGTCAGGTTAAACCAATCATTAGATTTTGACTTGAGATTCAGATTTCTGAATATCGAGTCAAATTGCTATTTTGGTGCTTTGTGGCTCATGCAGGCTTGGCGCTGGGCTGTGCCCCTCCTGAGCTATTCTTCATGCTCCTTGGGGCACAAAGAAAAGTGTGGAGGGGCTCCCCAGAAGAGCGACCTAAAAAAATTGAGCCCGCGCAATTCTGAACTCAGTTCAGAATTCTCTCTTACTCATTTCCTTCCCTTGAATGGGTCTCTCTATTGGCCTTGGGGCCACTCTTGCCTTGTCTTACCTGGAATCCTGCAGCAATACTAAATTTTGTATCCTTAACAAAAAAGTTGAGATTTGGCGGTGAACTGATCTGCCAAATGCTCTGGTTTTTTCCTGTGTCATTTGTGGTGCCCTATGTTATTATATTGAATTTGTCAGCGTGTTTATTTCAGAAATGAATAAAACAAGGCTAATTTTGGGGTCAAATCCTCGCTTACCTGTGTTGTCTTTTCTCGTTTTCAAATTTCCCTAAATCCAAGGTTGAATTGGTGAGTGTGATGAGTTGAAATGCTTACCTTGAGGGAACCTTATATCAGACAATCTTTTGGCATCCATCCGCCAATCTGAAGGCAAGATGGCGATCAAAAACTGAGACTTTTTCCATCCATTACATTATTCTGAACTCATTATGTTTTTAGCACGCCACCAGATCCCCAGTTCAGTTTAACCTCAGTGGTCATTTCAGGTCTCAGTTGTTGAGTAACCAGCACCGGAGGGAGCTGGTAACTGCTGGCCAGTCCTGGATCTGAAGCGATTGTCAGTCCAAAATCCCAGTGGGGCTTCCCCCTCACCAGGGATCAGGTTGGCACTGAGGGACCTGGCCCAGCAGGGCCCCTCACCCCACGGTCAGCCCACCTTGTGTGGGATAACTGTCCAGCCCCATGTTGGGCGTGTTTCCCCTCACTGGGTGGACTGGCTTTTGCAGTCCAGTTCTGGCTACGTGTTTACCATGGAAGCCCTCATGGTGGTTACCTCCAGCTATGAGCCACCCTCTTGAGGGGGGGCACCTTCTTAGCGGGGGGTAGTGTAACGGTCATATTGAACTGATTGTTAAATTTTGACTTGAGATTCAGATTTCCAAATATCAAGTCAAAACGCTATTATGGGGTTTTGAGGTTCACACGGGCTTGGCGCTGGGCTATTTCCCTCCCAAGCTATTCTTTATGCTCCTTGGGGTGCAAAGAAAAGTGTGAATGGGCTCCCCAGAAGAGCGACCTCAAAAGGTTGGGCCCACACAATTCTGAACTCAGTTCAGAATTCTCTCTTTCTTGTTTCCTGCCCTTGCGTGGGTCTCTCTAGTGGCCTCAGGGCCGCTCTTGCATCATCTTACCTGAAAACCTGTGGTGATACCAATTTTGTATCATTAATAAAAAAGTTGAGATTTGGTGGCGAACTGATCTGCCAAATGCTCAGGTTTTTCTCCTCTGTCATTTGTGGTGCCCTATGTTATCAGGATTGAATTTGTCAGCATGTTTATTTCAGTAATAAATAAAACAAGGCTAATTCTGGGGTCAAAATCCTCGCTTACCTGTGACATCTTTTCTCATTTTTGTATTCCCATAAATTTGAGGTTGAATTGGTGAGTATGATGAGTTGTAATGCTTATTTTGAGGGAACCTTATATTAGACAATCTTTTGGCATCCATCCGCCATTCCAACGGCAAGATGGTGGTCAAAAACTAAGATGTTTTTGTCCGTTACAATTACCTTAAATAGTTAAAACTAGCCATACATTTTTTCTCTTTTGGCATATTCTTTATTAAGAAGTTTAAATTTCATTGGACATAGTTTTTATTATATATAGAAAATCTAGAGGTAGCTATAAGCTAAAATGAAATATTAAAAGTTGTATCTTTAGAAACAATTTTTAAGTGAGCAATTATGAACCAAAAAACTTGTTTGAAATTGATATTGCAGCTGATAATATTTCAAGATATTGCAATATGTCAGCCAATCACTCAATAGAAGCTTTTACTCTTATATATTTAGAATAAAGCTTTATTAAAATGTGACACATTATTTTATATTTTATATATATATTAATATTATTATCCTACATAAGAACTTTAGTGTTTAAAAATCCAAAACATTTTTTTCATGAGTTTGTATCTTCAAGTAAAATAAGAGCATAAAATAAGATATATGTGCATTTATATACACAATCTCTTAAGTATAAAGATCAAGTGTCATCTTTTTGCTTTATATCTTTTGGATATCAAAACTATCTATAGATTAGTGAAGAACGTTCTTTACAATTTTATCAACTATAGTATTAATTATCTGATCTAAATTAGTATCTAAAATTGATACACAGATATATATATAGTTCTTAATGTAGTATATTATGAAAATTAACTATCATCAATTAAAAAATGGTATGTAAAATAATAAATATCATATTTTTTTAGTTCTAGATGGTCCCATAATAGATATCATATTTTTTAGTACTAGATGGTCCAATAGATATCATATTCTTTATAAAAAAAGAAGTTACTTCATTACCATTAAATTGTGTTAACCTCCCATCTAGTACTAAAAAAAAGTGAGTTAACCTCTTCAGAGAAAGTTATTAATAAACTTTTATAATCCAAGTTAGTTTACAAAATACCTTTTTGTAATGTTACCTATAAAATAGAAAACAGAGCATAGAAATAGGTTAGGGCATAAATTAGTACCAATTAATGCTATTCTAGCAATCATTCTAATGTTTATAATATAAGCCATTATTCATCAAGTGTACCAGTCTGGCGTTGCCTGACCACCACATTGCTCTAAACTTCCCTAGTACAATAATTGAGGCTAAGGGAGAGGGACATGATTGTTACAATTTTTGAATGGAAATCTGATGAATCATATGCCTCAAATTCAAATCTAAACAAAAATTGTGAGGTTGGTGAGGAAGAAAGTCCTAGTAAATGGCGCTCTGTCCAATCAGATGCTGTCAAACACAATATTACCAAAAAAGGCCATGAGGATAAAACCCTCATAAATGGTGCTCTGGCCAACCCAATGCTGCCACTTCAGTTGAGGCTGGACAAGCCTCTCAGAAATGGCTATTGGGCGAATCAGAGGCCGCCAAACCCCTTTTAGCAAATACATTATTTATATATAGGGATGAAGAAAATGGCTTGGGCTTCGAGAACAATTCAAAACTTAATATTAAGTGCAGAAAAGTTTCCGCATCTGTAAGGATACCCAGTCCCAGTTCTGGAATGGATCTTGACAAGGAATCAAGGATCTAGATCCTCAGGTTATGCCTTTCATCGAGAAGATGCCCACAGACTCCATAAAGAATAAGACCCTCTCTTCTCCCTAGGCTCAGTATAAATCTGAGCTGACAAAGCTGTGTAAAGCAGTTTCATATTCTAGAAAATACAATAAAACTTAAGGAAATCACAGATTAATATTTTAAAGATTGATATCATCTTTTACAATTCCTTAAAGGAAACTGCACATGGACCACAGCTCAGACTTTGACAGGGTTATAAAGTCTCTATATGCGCTCTCAGAGGACAGACCCTCTTGCTTGGCGCCAATATAGTACTGACTGTGGCACAAACTTTCATAGTAAAGTGCACCACATAGTCAGATTAGGGACATTTCCACAGAAGGATTATCCTGCCTGTGGGAATTTACCTGGGAACTCTTGCCTAACTGCTTTGTGGCAGTGTTCAGGGACCCCGTCAGTCACATTAATACAAAACACATTTAAAATGATGTCTTTATTTTTGGATATGATGTACAAGCCTTCAGAACGCGCCTTGCCTGCATAGTACGAACACCCAACCACATTTCTGGTCATCTTTTCTCTCCTGTTACTCTTAAGAGACTTGCCCGTTTCCTTCCCTCCTGTGGGCATGTCCAAATCTAATCTCGTTCTGAGCATCCTGCATCAGAATTTTGACAGGCCCTCACTCCAGGGGAGCTGAGCACCCAAAATGCCACCTTCTCACGTGTTAAACTTCAGGCCTGGCTGACCACTGCCTCAGGAGGAACTGCCCCAGTGTCACTACAGATTGCTCAAATAGTGACCGCCCTGCCCAGAAACTTAGAAGATTGGTTCACTGAGCTATTAGAAAGCCAGTCTGTGCTTCCTCCCACCCTGGATGAATGTTTCCAGTTGGTTGAGAGGGCAGCAACACCTAATGACTCCCAAGACGCAGCTTGGTCAGCCCTCCTAAACCTCACACAAGGGAAGATGTTGGTCATGGAGTACGCCTAGGTATACCGCCCTTTGGCTAAGGCAGCTAAGGTCACCTCTACCCATATTATGCGGATGTTCTTCCAGAATCTCCATTCTGATATCCTCACTGCCATGGATGCCATTCGCTTAGGAGCCACCCTTGATGAGAAAATTTCAGTTGCGGCCCAGGTGTAGGGCCAACTGGAATTAGCTCAGGAAAAATACCATCCCATGTCACAACATGGGAGTTCTTTGGCTGCTGAGCTGAGTCTGAGTCAGTCTCTAGCAACTCGCAGTAGCCCTCTCAAGGATCACCCTTCAGCTCCAACAATGGGGTGACCCCGTATGAGAACCCCATAGAGGGCAACCCCAGTCTAACCTACAACTTCCGTCCTACCCACGCGTGCGTTGCTACAATCAATAAAGGAAATAACTCGTCTTATCTCTATGTTCCATATTCGTTACAGCTTTGGGAAAGAAAGGGGAAGAGGGAGGATCAACTTTGGGCGCTGGTAGACACCGGAGCAGAGGACAACTATCTAGACTATGGGTTAGCTAAAGGAATGAAGCAGGAGATAGATTGGAAGGGAACCATCACATATTCAGACACCTCAAAATTGGTGGGCAGTTGTAAAGTCAAAACCTAGGCGCTGCTGCGACAGAGGCATCACACTCTCCAAGAACATTTAGTGCTATTAAAAACCTGCCGCACCCCATAATCCTAGGCATGCAGTGGTGGCACAAGTACAACCTCAGTTCAAACTGCAGGAGCGCCTGGTCATGCTGCACCCCAAGGGCCAACCTCTAGTGAAACTAGATTTCTTCATTACTGGTGAAGGGAAGCCTGGGGTGAACGCAGTATTGGGGCTGGAGACAGGTGTAGACATTCCTAAAGATTTTCGTAAATACGCCCACCTTTTCCAGAAGAACTAAGCTCCCTCAATAACCCCAAATAGGCCTTTCAATTTTACTTTTAAGTTCAAAAAGGACGCGGAATTTCCTAAAGGTTGCCCCATCTACCCTTTGAACCCAAAAGCGAAGGCTGCCCTTGAAGTTTATGTTAAGGAAATGCTAGAGCGTGGGATGATCGTTCCCTCCAAGTCTCCAGTGGTGTCACCCATACTCCTGGTCCCAAAAGCAAATGGCGAGCTCCGCCCGTGCATGGATTACTGGCGGCTAAATGCAATAACAGAGTCTGACCCCTACACCATTCCATTGATGGAGACCATCTCTCAGATAGTCAGGCTTTCACCAAGTTGGATCTGGTCAATGCGTTCAACCAAGTTCCTGTGATCACAGAACAACAACAGTATACGGCTTTCAAGTGCCACTTGGTGGTGTTTGAGTACAGGGTGATGCCTTACAGCCTCAAGAACGCCCCAGAAGTATTCCAGCGTACCATAGACAACGCTCTAGGAAACCTAATTGGAAAAATGTTGTGTGGCATACATGGATAATATCCTTGTGTTCTCCAAGACCAAAGAATACCACAAAAGCGATGTGCTGAGCGTGGTGGAGGCCCTCAATAAGGCGAAAATCCGCTTAGAGCCATCAAATTGTGAGTTCTACAAGGACTTTGTCTCTTTCATGGGGAACTTAGTCTTCCAAAAGGGAACAGACATATGCCCTGACAAGTTGAAGGCAGTGAGGGAGTGGCCGGCACCTAAAGATAGAACTGGCGTTAGAAGCTTCCTGGGCGTGGTGAACTTCCTGAAAAGTTTGCAAAAGACCTCTCTAAAACATCGGCACTATTAACCCGTTTGACAGGGCAGGTGCCGTTCTATTGGGGAGAAGAGGAGGAGAAAGCTTTCCAAACCATCAAGGAGAGCCTCATGAAGGCACCAGTACTAGCCCACCCTGACGCCAACCGCCCTTTCATAGTGGAAAATGATGCCTCTAACTTCATGATTGGGACAGTTCTGCTGCAGGAGGGAAGATGGGGTATATCATCCTGTAAGCTATTTTAACAGGAAAATGCTGCCCGCTGAGATGAACTATTTTATGTATGACAAGGAGCTTCTAGCGTTTGTATAGCTTTGGAGGAATGGCAGCATCACCTAATGTACGCCAGACACCCTTTTACCATCAGAACGTACCACCGCACCCTTGAATTTTACAAGAGTCCAAAGCGCATGAACCAGCGCCAGAACAGGTGACATCTAGAGCTGGTGCCTTATGATTTCAAGATTGCGTACAATCTGTGAGAGAGCAACTCCATTTCAGATCTCCTAAGCAGGGACCCATAAAAGTCCTTCCTGAGGGTGGAGCTGGATGCTTACAATACAGCAACTATGTTGCCCTATGATGTATTCGTTGTCATCAAAAGTGCCACCCATGAACTAAAGGACAAGCTCTGGGCCGCCCAGCGAAGCTCAAAATTTGGGGCCACACTGTGGAAGGACCTGGAGGAGGGGGTGGAGAATGAACATCATAGGAATTTCTGTAAAAAAGGGCTTATCCTCCACAAAGGGCGTCCATGTCCGCCCAGCTGCGAACTCTAGGAGGAAGCAATAAGCAATTCCATGACCACCCCTTGGCGGGACACCCTGAGAAATAAGAAAATAATAGAGCTCTTGGCCCAGAGTTACTCATGGCTGAGGATGTCAAGCACCGTGAGAGAGTACATCTGAAAATGTGTAACATGCAACTGACCTAAGCATGATAGGCAGAAGCTTTTAGGGAAACTCAATCCACTTCAGATTGCAGAAATTCCATGGTCCTCAATGAGTGTGGATTTTATAACTAGGTTCCAAAATCGAAGGGGTATGATGTTATGATTGTGGTAGTGGACAGAATGACCAAGTACGCGGAATTCTTTCCGTGTACCTCCAAAATCACAGCAAAGGGCACAGAGGAGATCTTTATGAATGAGGTATTTTCTCGCCATGGCCTACCGGAGGAGATAGTGTCAGATAGAGGCCCACAATTTATCGCATAATTCTGGCAACACTACTTGAAAATCTTCAGATCAAATCATGAAGATCCACAGCCTACCATCCTCAGTTGGACAGCCAGATGCAATGAGTCAATCAAGTCCTCGCACAGTATCTGCAATGCTACATGACCACACAATAGGAATTCTGGATGGACTGGCTGAAACTAGCCAAATTTGCTTACAATAACTTAGCACATTCATCAATGGGAATGTTGCCCTTCATGGCGAACTATGGGTTCCACCCAAAGATGGCAGAAAACCACCCATAGGTCCAAACCCAGCGGTGAACAACCTGGCATTGGAAATGTGAAAAACCCTGAAAACCCTACGTGCAAATTTAACAAAAGCGATAGAGATGCAGAAGAAGGCTGAAACTCACCAATCTGAGGCCCCGGTGCTAAAGGAAGGAGACCTAGTGATAATAAACGTGAAAAACTATTCAGTTCCCACTAGCTGCAGAAAAATTTTAACCAGCAGCCCTGGGCCCATTCAAGGTTCTCCACCAGGTAAACGAAGTGGCGCACAAACTGGAGTTTCCCAAAGGATCATACTCATTTGGTACTTCATGTCTCACAACTGAAGAAGTTCAAAGGCCCTCTTCTAGAGAAACCAGAGCCAGTCCACTTGGGAAACCCAGGAGAGGCTGAGTGTGAGGTGGAGGAAATCCTGGACATGAAGATCTCATGAAAAAGCATTGTCATCTGGTAAAGTGGGTAGGTTACCCAGTGGAAGAGTCCACCTGGCAGAATGCCATCGATGGCAGCAACTGCCCACTGAAGGTGGAGGAGTTCTGGAATTGGAGGAGGCTCACATCTGGGGGGTGATGTAACGGTCAAGGCGTTGCCTGACTACCACATTGCTCTAATCTTCCCTAGTGTGATGATTAAGGCCAAGAGAGAGGGGAACAATCATTATAATTTTTGTAAATAGCAATTTGATAAATCAGATGCCTCGAAATCAAATTTAAATAAAAATTGTGAGGTTGGTGAGGAAGAAAGTCTTAGTAAATGGCGATCTGACCAACCAGATGCTGCCAAATACAATATTATAAAATGTGGTGATGAGGGAGCGGACCCTCAGAAATGAAGTTCTGGCCAACCAGGTGCAGCCAAGTATGATGTCCCCAAATATGTCGACAAGGATGAAAATCCTTGTAAATGCGCTCTGGCCAACCAGATGCAACCAAATACAATATTACCAAAAAGGGCGACGAGGATAAAAACCCTTGTAAATGGTGCTCTGGTTAACTTGATGCTGCCACTTCAGTTGAGGCTGGACAAGCCTCTCAGAAATGGCTATTGGGCGAATCAGAGGCCGCCAAACCCCTTTTAGCAAATACATTATTTATATATAGGGATGAAGAAAATGGCTTGGGCTTCGAGAACAATTCAAAACTTAATATTAAGTGCAGAAAAGTTTCCGCATCTGTAAGGATACCCAGTCCCAGTTCTGGAATGGGTCTTGACAAGGAATCAAGGATCTAGATCCTCAGGTTATGCCTTTCATCGAGAAGATGCCCACAGACTCCATAAAGAATAAGACCTTCTCTTCTCCCTAGGCTCAGTATAAATCTGAGCTGACAAAGCTGTGTAAAGCAGTTTCATATTCTAGAAAATACAATAAAACTTAAGGAAATCACAGATTAATATTTTGAAGATTGATATCATCTTTTACAATTCCTTAAAGGAAACTGCACATGGACCACAGCTCAGACTTTGACAGGGCTATAAAGTCTCTATATGCGCTCTCAGAGGACAGACCCTCTTTCTTGGCACTAATATAGTACTGACTATGGCACAAACTTTCATAGTAAAGTGCACCAGATAGTCAGATTAGGGACATATCCACAGCAGGATTAACCTGCTTGTGGGCACTTACCTGGGCACTCTTGCCTAACTGCTTTGTGGCAGTTTTCAGGGACCCTATCCGCCACATCAAGTAACACATGTTTTAATTACTTTTAAAGGCTAATCATATACTAAATAAGAAAGAATTGGTATTCCTGTGGACAGCATCTTAACTTTAGTTATATAAGTAGCAATCATACATAATCTTTTTTAAAATAAATCTGAAAGTACAATCATAGTTTAATACTATAACCTTCTCTATAAATAAACTTAATGATTTTGCATTAAACAAATTCGCTTGTGGTAGAAATTTAAATATTTCGATGCTAAGAGGATAGTGATATGTGCGGAGTCATGAATTATGCCTCAGTCTAGCCATGAGATTTAGTAAAGTTAGATCATGTAATCCCAGACTATCATATCACGTGTAGTAAGGGTTTTCTCCCACACTTGGGTTTTGTTCTCTATTTTTATATTTTCACTTCCTATCCCAAATCTAGAGTAGTGTATTTGTCACAAGGTTAACCCACCTCGCAAAAATTACTTTTTTCACGTTAAACCACATTGATATCCTTCATCAAAGTTGGCACAGCTTACTTTTTAACTGACTTTGTTAAAGGAGAAGGTTCTCAATTAACCTTTCTATAATTATTATTTTTCCAATGTTTATTCGCACATAAATCTGAAACTAATGTACCAATCTGTA
>JAKSZP010019339.1:0-18682 GCA_022478985.1 Massospora cicadina | reverse complement strand
TTGATGATGTAACTGTATTTTTGCGCACATTCAAAAAGCACTTGCCATTTGAAGGAATTATATGTACAGCTACACTTTGTTGTGTTGAAGTTAAGGCCCACCAAATGTCACATCTTTCAGACCAAGATAGAATTCCTTGCCTATAAGGTCACCCACGAAGAAATCTAACCTTTGTTTGAAAAGTTGACCGCTATTGAGAAGACTACTTTGCCCAGTAGTTTGCATGAAATTCAGGTCTTTCTTGGCATGGTCAGTTACTACTGACAATATATACTGCAATTCATTAAGCTCACTGAGCCAGTTAACTACCTCCTACACAAGAAGTCCCTTCCCAATGGGAGTATTCCTAGCAGCAGTCATTTGATGTCTTAAAGCCCTAACTAAATCCCCTATTTTGGTACATCCTGAGTTTGATAAAACCTTCAATTTATTTACTGACACTAGCGATGTGGCTTTGAGGCCATTATGGCTCAACTGGACGCAAGCCAAATTAATCACCCCATAGCTTACTTATGTAAGACGTTAACCTGAGCATAACGCAATTACAGCATAATTAAATGGGAGCGTCTAGCTGAGTTATTGGCCATCAAACAACTCAGTCCTTTTATGTATGAGGATCATTTCATTGTAGTTACAGACCATGCCTCACTATGGTGGTTACAATAAATGAAAGTCCTGGATGGACGATTTTCCCAATGGGCCCTTAAGCTCCAGAATTCTGACCTCCTCAATGGTTCATCACGCGGGGATGATACATCAAAACGCTGACAGGTTGGCTCAATTGCCTATCCTGGCCCTTTATGCTTCCAAAGAGGATTGGATCTACAAGCTCTTTGAAAAACTGGAAGAGTGGAGCTGTGAGTTGTTGACAACGCAACACCGCTTAAAGAAGTTGGCTGCTCAGACTCAAGTCAAAAACGGATTGTTATATAAGCAAGTTGGGATATCTTGGCCATCATATGTTTGACTCTCTTATCAGATAAAATCCGCTCTGGAGGCTCATGTTGCCATGGGTAACGGCGCAGTGAAGAAAATCTATTGATGGCTGAGAGACCAATGCTACTGGGAAGGAATGATTAAGACATTCCAAGATTTTGTTGAATCATGTTTCACTTGTGCAATCAGAAGTTGCCCAATCCTCTATAACAGCATCATGTCATGGGCATTACAGCCCCATTTTCCATGGTTAGTATTGACGTTATTGGACAACTGCCTATGGTGATGTACAGTCACCATTTTATCATTCTTTCAGTTGATTACTTTAAAAAATGGGTTGAGGCTATCTCAGTTGCCTCATCAACTTCCAAAGCAACTGCATCTTTCTTGCTGAAGCAGGTCTTCAGTTACTGTGGCAGTCCCAAGGTGCTGCTATATGACAACGGTACCAATTTTATTTTCAGTGTGGTTGCTGATCTTAACTCTCTAATGGGCACTTATCATTATTTTGTGACACTTTATCATCTTTCTACCAATAGAGCTATAGAACAATCAAACAACTCTTTAGTTACCATCCTTTGTAAGATGGCTTGCTCCAATCCCTCGAGATGGAATGAATACTTACCAGTGCCTTATTAGCATATCATGTTAGTTATCATTGAATTATTTAAATGTCACTTTTCCAAGCCCTTTATGGCCAAGAACAATGTTGCCCTCTAGTGTGCAGTCTATTTTCGAAACTTCCCCACCAGAAACCACTTACAGCCATGCGAAGATTGGATGATAAACTATCTAGGTTAAATCGTTGGCCGCTGGATCCATGAGTACTATTTGACAAAGAGAAGCTGATCAATGGAACGCCCGTCAGCCAGTCCTGTCTGAGTTCCAACTAGGGGACTTCATCCTATTTTACTATCACCAGCCTGGGTAACAGATACATAAACTTGATAGTTGTGTTAAAGTCCTTACTGGGTAATCTATTGTCAGGTTACTGAATAATTAATTGCTTCTGAGAAGTCAGGTGCCATTGTAAATAGGGTATATGCTATATTCCTCCAAAATTAAGTCCCGCCTTGGAAAGGCATTAAGGGAGGCATTTTCAGGAACCATATGAATTTGACAGACAAGATCAGAATTTGAATATGACCTAAATCACAAATTTTTTGAAGAAGCTCAACTGATTCAATGAGAATTGAGACTGACTTGAATAATAAATATCAACCAGTTGAAAGTAAACTCAAATTTCAGGAGGATCTGCTGATTCTACTAACAAAGGCACTGAGTCAGCTGATGAAGATCTTTCCAATTGAAGGTCTTCAGAATCAGCCGCCCTGAAAAAAGAGAGTCAGTTTTAAGGGAAAAAAATACGCCACTGCCACATTGTTAAAGGGGTCAACTTACCCTACTCGTTCCCAATTATCACGCTTTACTCCTTTTAGGAAATCCCAAATATCTTGGCAACATATAAATATCTCCAAATTTGACTAATAAAATACCTTCAGATTTCTTAGTTATTTTCACTAGTGATTATTTACCTGTTCTTATACAGAAGGCTTTGCCTTTTATAAAAAACAAAGTAGCCTCAATGAGAAATTTCCATATAGAGATTGACTTAGGGAACTCAGTCTGTAAGAGATTATGTTGTAACTGCAATTGTCTAATGATCAAACAGACTTTGAAGGTCCTGACCTTCAGAGAGGACGACGAAGTCCTACAATTATACAACTTTAGTTATATTCCATGGAATGTCTAGCCAAGATGGTACAAAAGTAGGTCAAGCAGCAAATGTAACTCACCAACATCTACTAGTCCTTGAAATTTTGGATTTAATCCTTTATTATCAGAATTGTATATAATCATGAGGAAGAAAATTAATTTCATCTTGGATGGGCCATATGCTATAACTAAAGAACATGAAGATGTACAATCATCTGGTCCTTAGAAAATGGAGCAACTATCAACTGCATACATAGCTGATCCTTGCATAAAGTACTCCACTGCTAATATTTGTAAAGGAAACAATGTCAGATATTGGGATATCGGCTATGATGGGAAGAATAATGACCATTTGAATCCCACAACCAGATTTGCGCTTATACAAAAAAGGATAAAAAACAACTCATATAAGCAAACAGAAAATTTGGTAGTTGGTAAGGCTCAAAATAATACTAGGAAAAGTCCTTTGGGTCAATTTAACCTATATAACTCAAAATAAAATCCTGTTTATTAAAGCAAAGGATCTGCAGAAGGTCAGGTGACTAATACTCAAGGTGGCACTCAAGGCGGTAGATTAAGACAAACTTGCAATTGCGTAAGAATCATGATTATGCCTAATATTCAACCTAAGTGAAACTAAGTCTTACCTAATATGGTACATTCAACTTACAATATTACTCTATTAAAAATATGCTACAAAGGCATTATACCATCTGATGTGCATCGCCTGGCCAAGAGACTGGCATCCAGATTTCTCTTTATATAAATTTTACTAATCTTTTTCTTTTTGCTGTTTATAGAGTAATTCAACAAACAAAAAACCACTTTAAACTACAATTAAAGTTATGTTGTTATTCTTATATCTTGTTTTGGTACTTGACTTCAATAAGTAAATTTCGCCATACTTACCATAGGACATATACTCTAGTTAATGGTAAATAAGTGGTGACTTGGCACCCTTTGAAATGAAAATTAGCTTGTCATTCATGTTGGACAGCTTTAATTATTGACTGTCAGGCTTCTTCGCCATAGCACCATTGAGCTAAAAAAAGAAGCCCAGCAATGTCTATAAGCGTTTAGCTCAAATTGAGGATTATAATGATAAGGTTAGAATGATTTAAAATCTTTTAAAATTTCAACTTCATAATGATTTGGGTGAAAGAAGATTAAGGAAATTTTAAGTACGTTGAGGTAGTGGAGACTAACAACTATAACTTTTGCTCAAACCAATCTAAGCTTTGCTATAATATTGAAGAGCTGGACGTCGATTAGAAGACCTTAAAACCAACAAGAGTGCGCTTGAAATGAGGATGTTTCTCAGTGAGTCCTCTATCTAATTTTCTATTGAAGCAATGGAATTTGACTAGAGCTCATACAATAGCAGTCAATCAGCTTTCTTGTTCATTTAACCAATTGGACATACTATATGAGGAAACTGGAAGTGATACTACAGCCATCCATGCCATCATCAGAGATGAATCTGTCCTTTTATGGCCTACTCTAAAGGCGCGTTTACACCTGGTGAGGTTAGCATCTACTCATATCTGCATGTTTATGGGTCAGCCATCAAAGGAGTGACCAAGCAACATAAATTTAAACACATTCTCTCTTGTTTAAACCATATGGCTCAGGAAGCTATAATGCCACATATGGATAGTCTCTGTACCTGGGATTAAGTTAAAGGATTACTGATACTTTAGTTCAAAACAGAGTTTGAGCATGAATAACAAGCTTTTAATAGTATCAAAATGCAGAAGGGGGAATTAATGCTGCTTTTTCTGAGTGATTCTACATTATAGCCCAGACTCTATTGACTTCTAAGATTCTCACCCTCAAAATGCAGTAGCTGCCATTATGACTGGTTTGGTTTCAAACCCTTCTTTGGTTATGCACATTACTTCCGTGAAGCACTTTTTCTGAAATGTTCATGACGTAAAAGCCCTGTAGGATGTTGATTTCCATAAATTTGAGACTACTTGAAAAGCTCTATCCAAGCCTCAAGTTCTGACGTTTTGAAGTTAAGAAGTCTAAGCCAATCAAATGACCTAAGTGAATCTATTGTATTGATCTTGGGCATCACCAGAGAACAACTGTCATAAGAAGAAATCTATTAGGTGAGATCAGGAAAAGTTATCAGCTTAAAGTAAGGTACCCCTTTTGCTGAACATTTTTGGCACTTGATAACCTCACTTTAATCTTTTTTAACTTGTATTGAAACACCTTTGAGGGAGATATTGAATGGGGTTACAAAGATGTAGGTTATATTGTTTTGGAGCTCCTGCTCTAATTAAAATCCAGACTTCTATTCTGAGAGTGTAGATGACGCCATGGTGCCAGAAAGAGTTTATCTCAGTCAAGTTCTGGGATCTCCTGAAGTCATTGATACGTCTATCTATGACTATCAATATATTACCTTACATATTTTACCTATTAAATATGTTTAAAGTTTACTATATATCAAGGAAAAGTACCCCTTTGACAGCTCAAAAGGTCAACGCTACGTTTGAGTACAAAGAAGTCATTAATATTCTCTCAGCTTTGGAGGAACAATCACGAAGGTAAAAGTTGTTATTCAGGAAGTCAAAGTTTTGGCCTTACTAAATACTTTCTCACCTATCAACATCTTATCTTTATACTCTTCAAGAAGATCAAGCTGGCACATGACTTGGGGTATTCTTAAGAGTATGGAACAGCAGGTCCAAACAACACTTGTGCTAATGAAGCTTAACCCTCTCTGCCCATATGAATTGGATAGCTTATCCTATCAGCACCTGTCATTAATCTGGGCAAAAAAAACTATGACATGCTTATTGGCATTCAATTTATGATTAAACTATGATGGTATTATTGATATAATTTAAAGGTTCTAACCCTTCTAAATTACAAAATTTCCTTTGGTTTTTAATAATAAAGACCAAAGGAAGAAAGAATTTTCTTACCTGGTTACATACCCTTCTTCTGCATATCTTTCAATTATAACACATCAGGGTGAGATATGAAATAGTTTCCTGATTCAATAGATGCTTAAGACGAAAATTCTTTTCATGTTTCACAAGAAATAATAATTAAACCCGGTGAACAACAAATGATTGTTACTAAGATCATTTTTCAATATTCCTTGGTATTGCTAATACATATAACGAGTATAGAATGAGTCAGCACATAGGCTTCAAGTTTTACCAGGGATAATGAATATGGCCTACAACAACTTGTCAATGTTTCTCTGGAACTTCTTACTAACAAAGATATCCTCATGAAAAAACATCAAGAAGTAGGAAAAGTTTTACTGTTTCCAAATAATGATATTGAAAAATTCATTGCATTTGTTAGTGATAATTGGGGTTTTACTAACAAAATGCTTTGCACTATACCTAACGTTCATATTTAAGATGAATTGACTCCTGAAGAACTTGAAAATTTTCATTCTTTTATTTATTCATATAGCCATATTTTCCTAAATTGACAGTGATTATGTGAACATGAAAAATTTTAGCCACACTTTATATTTTAGTAATGCTAGTCCTATCCCATCCAAACCCTATTGCAATTCAAAGGTCAAAGAATAATTGATGAGGGATAAGATCATAAAGTTATTAAATGCTGGTCTACTAGTACCATCCTAGATCCCTTGGTCGCTCTAATTTCTGCTTATTGAGAAAAGAATAATGGCATCAGATTGTTATGGACAATTGGAAGATGAATAAACTGATGAGGATAACTATCTTATACTCTGCATTAATGTTGCTCTTGCTCAACTCTCTAGTTCTAACTTATTTTCCACTACAGATTTGGCCAGAGGTTACTGGAAAATGGACCTTACTCCAAGGTCAAGAAAAGTGTGCACTCTTTTGTAGTGAAGGCCTGTCTCACCCCACTCATCTTCCTAAGGGACTATGCAACGAATCCGCCTCTCTCCAAGTGATGGTTACATATTATAAGACTATAAAATAAGTTGCGTTTTATTATCTTTATATTACAGTTTTTTCTAAGATTGTCAATGAACATCTTGATCACCTTAAAAAATTCTTCTAACGGTCACAAAATTCTAATATTAAACTAAAAAACTCTTAATGTACTTTCTTTTATAGTAAACTGAATTTCTTTGGGAATGCTTTTTATTGAGAAGGAATATAATCTTTATAAGATAATACTGAAGCTATATCCAAAATTTTTGACCCAAAAACCTCTGATATATACAATTTTAGATATGATGGGATATTACCATTAACTTATACTAAAGTTTTTGCAACTCATTAAGCCTTTTATTCTATTTTAATCAAAAACACTCCCTTCTACAGAGGTTTGGAACAAAAGTAGTATTATAAATTACAAAGAAGTTATAACAAGAACGACCTATCCTGTGCTACTCAGATTATGGAAAACCTTCTATCTTGTTCAATGATAACTCTGATTAGCTGTTGCTGAAGTTCTCTCTCACTTGGATGAAAAAGGTGTGGATCACCTTGTCTCATTTAGAAAAATGCTCTATAAAGCAGAATGCAACTATAGCGTCACTGAAAAGGAGTGTCATGCCATCCTACTTGCAGTAAAGCACTATCGCCCCTTTTGTATATGACTACATTTACCATGTCACTGAACACGCATCTATAAGTGGTTAAAAACATGAAGGATCCCATAAGAATATTAGCTCATGGGCTCTAAAGCTTCAGCATTAAAATATGAAAATTGGGCATCGTGCTGGGACATGGCATATGAACATAGATTATTAACTCATCTGCCTATCCTTTATTTAGATAATAGTAAAGAGAGAGATTACATGGATTTTTGATGGATTTGACACTTTGGGATGATGAGGATGAACCCATGAAGAAGATGTTATTATTACCTACTTGAAACACCAAGTTTGGAAATGGTAAACTATATAATAAAGTAGGCATATATTGGTTGCTCTACCTCTGACCTGTGGAGCAGTACAAGTAATTATGACAGTACACTCTTACCTTGGACATTGAGGATTACAAAAACATATGAATGATTAGAGATTAGTACTATTGGGAAGGAATCATGTAGCTCATTACTAAATCTTAGACGCTTGTCTACTTTCTAAGAAGAAGTCTAACTACAAAACAAATATCACCATCAGTTACTAACCCCAACAATTATTTTACACAATAAACTTGGATTTGGGAGGTCCTCTACCTCAAACTACCAGCGGAATCCATTATATTAGAGAAGATAATCATTTTAAAAACTGGGTTGAAGCTGTTGCTCATCCTCTCTAAACAGCTAAATCTTACCGCCACATTTTTACATCAAAGTATCTTTATTGACATGGTTCTTGTCATGGAGCGTGCTAATAATCTAAATAAGACTGACCCGGAACTCTGTGTGAGTTACTACCTAAAACCCAAGCCAGAATGCTGCAGTCACAGCTGTCCAAATTGACGTGTTAAAAATAAGTAAACCAGCCATGAAGGACAGCCAGGGGGTGCTCTGACCAGAGATCATCGCACCCTTGATTTTAATTAAGCACTTTAGATCGTTATTGGGGTTTTTATCCAGCTTAAAAAAAGGGAAAATTAAGAAAATGGAGCAACAATGGTACCTGTTGGGGACCACTGCTTATATACTTGCTGGGGAAAATTGCATCATTTTCACTACTACTAGCAGGAATATATTTGAACCAAGCTGTCAGAATGGGTTCCTGGACCTAATTTGACCAACATGGGTCTGACTGCTTAGCCAAAATTTATTTTAGATTGTTAATAAAATTTGATTTTTCCATCGCATGCATGCATTTGTTATAGTGGTGGCGTTTTGGGTGGATGGCAGGTTGCACCCAGGGCCAAGCCACATAAGGACAGACCCAGTTGGCGGGAAGGGGCTGATTACCCCCATACCTGTTGGAGATGGGTGTGACATTGACACATGAGTAGGATCTCAGCGGGTTTGTAATTTTTTGCACAATTTTACCACCTCCTGAAAAGCCCTCCAAATGTTTTCTACCAGCTCTGCAAAGGATAACGCTGGGAGAGGCACTGCAACTCACAGGAATACACCGTGACCCACCTCTCATCCACCACATGGGCCATATCACCTGGGTGGTGAGAGGCACAGGTGCTGGCCCCCACCCCTTTTTTGAGCGGAATGGATTTGCTTACAATCCAAATGGATTGGTTCCTATCTAATGCTTACAGTTGTCCTCAAGGTTCTCCTCTGTGATAATTAAAAGAAACTTACTATTATAATTGTCAATATCCTGGCTACATCTATGGGTTCTCAACAACTCTTCTGCTTCTTACAATCCTTCAACAAATGGTATCATGGAATGAGATAACGGAACCTTGATTTCATTAAAAAAGAATGTTCACTTCAGTTCCTCTACACTGGGATCAATACTTGCCTAGTACTCTCATGGCGTATCATATTAATTTTTATCAAGTACTCAAGTTGTCACTTTTTATGAATCCTATATGTTGGGACTTGAAATAATCACACTCTTAGTTAAAGATGTCTTTTTTGAAAAGACTGAAGACCCAAATAAAGCTATAAAATATGCTCAACACATTATTTAACCTCAATCTGATGCTATGTCTAACTTAGCAAAGACAGTTACCAAAGAGGGCTAAGCTGCTAATGAACTCAGAAAACCTCTTTCCCCTTTTAAATCTCATATTTGGTTTTTTTTCACCACAATCACATTTCCTTCTAAGTGGTAAAATTGGTTCAATCTGAGGGGCCTTTTGTGATCACCTATAAAGAGAGGTGATGAATATATATATATAATTAAAAACTCTTGCCTCTAGATTACTATTAATAAAATCTATGGAAGATTTCTACTTCACTATTCCCCCCCAAAAAAAAATTCTTGAAGTGAGTAGTGTTGGACATGAAGATTGTTAACCTCTTTCAGAGAAGAATACTCAGGTGTCAAAAAGATTTATTTGTTATATTAATTTAAGCAAAATTCACAGACAATTAGGCAAACTAGCAACAAGGTTGGTCCCTACACTAACTTGAGTTTATTTTGCTACCTAAGTATGACCCCACATATAGACTTGAAGGGATTTTTTAAAGAGAAAAAACCTTACCCAATAAGAAGCCTTAG
The DNA here is from genome assembly GCA_022478985.1 of Massospora cicadina. Taxonomy (NCBI): domain Eukaryota; kingdom Fungi; phylum Entomophthoromycota; class Entomophthoromycetes; order Entomophthorales; family Entomophthoraceae; genus Massospora; species Massospora cicadina. Next base: position 8,961 of record JAKSZP010019339.1, on the reverse strand, counting down.
AGTTAACCAAAACAGATAAATGCAATTACAACAAAGGCAAATGAATGGTTGAGAATAAAAGAGTATTACATCACCAAGATGTCATTCAAGCGTCTGACTAGTTGATGAATACTACATCAGATCATTCTAAAATTTTTACAGTCTCTGTTTGGTCAAAAACCTGAGATCAAAAGTCCTATCTCTCAATTTAAAAGCTCAATAGACCAGATCAGAAACTTGTCACTTAATTTATTACCCAGACGAACTCAAGGCATTAATAAAATTGATTTTCTCATTATATTGAGAAGATCAACATGATAATCAATAAAACGATAGCAATTATACAAAATGTTGGTGGAACTAGAGCCTTGTGAGCTAACAAATTAACGCAACATTGGAAGAAGCGTGTAGACCATCTAACTCCACATGTAATTACCTATAACTACTTTTTTGAAATATTTTTTACATATAAAGTATCGTGTGATCAAAGTCTTTATCCTGGGGTAATTTCTATAAAGACCTTTGATTCTAGGGTATAATAACATCCATATATTTTTAAATTTATTGCGGGGAAGGCTGACCATGGGACGGACACTTCCAAATATGACTCAGAAGAGACAAAACTTAGTACCAGGGAAGGCACCCCAGAAAATCAATGCTATCTCTTGTTGCCAGCGGGAACGCCACTTATGGGGAGGGGGAGGGAACGTGTGGAGGGGCCGTAGCCACAACTGAACACGTGTGGAGGAAGGGGTCTGATTTGATGAACCAGACTGGGAACCAGGAGGAGACCAGCTGTCGGTGACGTGGTGGGAGGTATCCAAATATCCACGCTTGAAAGTGGTCCACCAAATGAGACCAGAATCTGTGGATGCTTCTGGGAGGGTGGGGATGGAGCCTGCGATGGCATCTAAGACAATCGTGTGGATGGTCCACATGGCGATTGCAACCACCAAAGCATGGAGGGAGGGTGGAAGAGAGGGGGCCATTAATAAAGCAAACATATCTCTTGACAGACTGAAGGGATGCGTTTGATCCTGGCCCAGCAGACGTTGAACTTCGCGCCATATCACTTTAGAGGTAGGGAACTTCTCCAGGTGGTGGAACAGCGTTCCATACTGGCCACACACGACACAGGATGAGTGTAAAGCGTTAGAGCGCTCAGCTGTATGATACACCCGTCTCAGGCAGTGCCAAACATGGGAGCGGACTTGAGGCTGCAACAGAGGATGGTGTATGTATTTCCAGATAGTTTTTTTGGTCTCAATTGAGTAAGGGATGTCCATCATGTCCAGGTAGTCCACCGTGGATAGGACATGGGGCCGAATGGGGATCACGCCATCATGGATGGGTAGCCCCTGTATCTCTTGTGTGAACTGAGGAGAAAGGCGGCCTCTTTGAGTTGTATGTCCGCTAGTATGAATTCTCCGCTCAGCGCTCCGCATGGAGAGTAGGATTCGTTTGTAGTGGGTTTTAGTCCCATGAGGACCCGTGGCCAATGTGTGTGATGCGAGGTATTTCATCAGGGAGTGGGGGTTTGATGGATTGTTGAGGCCCAGAGCGTGGGAGAAGTTGGAGCAGGCTGCGCGGGACCAGTGTTGGGAGGGGAGTGTAGGGGCAGTGACAGCCGCAATCCAGGTGCCCAGGATCTTGGCAGCATGGGCTTTGAAGTCAAGCAGGCCCATGCCATCAGGATGATGAGAGCCAAACATGACCTCTAGCTGTACTGGTGGAGGGCGGCCTGACCAAAGCCATCCTTGCAGCAAGGCATACAAGGGTTTAAAGTTGCTTGGGGAGAAGGGGATGGCGTGGGCTCTGAACCAGACTTTGGAGAGGAGCATAGAGTTGGCTAAAACAACACTTCCAGTAAGGGAAGTAGGGTGGGCTCTGAGATAGGCGATTCGCTTCATCACGTTGTCCAGAATATGGCACTCCATTACTGCTGACGCATATCCGCCTGCCTCCATCCACACGCCCAGATGGCGTACCAGTCCTATGGTAAGACGTGGCGCAAAGGGGAGCACCAGTGGGGTGGTGTGTGTTGAGTTAGTAGGGCAAGGACGTGGGCGAGCAGATGGGCCAGGTTGTGAACTAATTGCTGGGGTCCAGCAGTTCTGAAACTGACCAAGGAGGATGATTTCGGTTTTGGAAGCGTTCAGTGCCGCGTTGCTTACCCGGGAATACTCCTGGATGAGAGCTTCAAGCGCGCATGCATCTTGATTATTAGACACCCCAACCACACAATCATCTGTGAATGCCATTATCTTGACTGGGGCTTGGCCTGGCACATGGACCCCGGTGAGTTGGGCATTCACATTTCGCAGTAGTGGGTCAAGGCTGAAGTTGTATAAGAGTGGGCTGAGGGGGTCCCCTTGTCGCAAGCCCCTTTGAGGGTGGACTACTTCCGTTAGGAAGCCAGTGCCATGTACTGCCATTGTTGCAGATTCCGTGAGCAGCATCACACAGTTGATGAAGCGAGGGGGTAGGCGGAATTGATGGAGGCAGGCCCTGAGGTATTCCCAGTTTACTCTATCATAGGCCTTTTGTTGGTCAAAGAATACAAGTGCCCCAGAGGCTGTGGATTGACATACATTAGCCACAGAGTGCACGTTATCCCAAATCGACCTTCTGGGTATGAAATTGAATTGTTCTGGGGAGATGGTGGCAGATGCTACAGTCCCTAAATGGTTAGCCATGATTTTTGTTAAAATTTTAGTGTCTGTGTTTGTTAGAGAAATGGGGTGCCAGTTGGCTAAGTCTAGCTTATCCCCTTTCTTGAAGAGTGTGACGGTAAAGTCCTCATGTCCTCCTGGTGGGAGCTTTTCCAACAGGCTTTGGTTAAGTGAGGCGAGCAGCAATGGGGATATATATTTGAAATACTTTTTGTAGAACTCATATGGAATGCCATCTGGGCCTGGGCATTTTTGGTTTGGCGCACCACGAATGGCTGTCCATAATTTGGTCAGAGTAATCAAATTCATTATTTCTGGGTATCAGAAGATGGTGCAGATGTGGGCTCAGTCGAGATATTCTGCCACTTTGGCTGGCTGAATTGGATTGGATTGGTACAACTCGGAGTAATATTTTTGTGTTTTGATTGCCACTTTGGCTGGTGTATCCGCAATGGAGTCATCCAATCTTCGCACCTGTGTGCAGGCCACACTCTGGCGTGGTGCAAAATTTTTTTTAAAGAAATATGCGGTGCACTTGTTGCCTTTTGTGATGCGTGTGGCCCTGTACTGAACACAAACCTGATGTTTGTGTTGCCTTTCGAGTGCGTTGAGGTGGGCGGCTGCCTCCTCCCACTTCCAGCCCCATGCAGAGCTGTATCCTGTAGCTGGGATGTTGGACTCCAGGTGTGCCAACTCTGCCAGAGCATGCAAAATGACTGCCAATTTGGCTTGTGAGTGTCTGGAGGAGAGATGGCGAGAGTGGTGGATGGTGTCATCTTTGAAAGTTGCTCATGTGGAAATGGGGTCCACGCAAAATGGTGCAACAAACTTTTTTGCCAAAGTTGCCGCTTCCACCCACGTGGAAAATCCTGGCAACGCAAGCTCAGAGGGGCAGATTTTGCACCAATGTGGGGCCTTAGCAGCTGTGACAGGTAGGTGGTAGGTTAGTGAGACCAGTCAATGGTCAGAGAATTCCATTTTTGTTGTTTTGAAGTGGGAGATGTGGGGTTGGAATTGCGCCGGCATTAGGATAAGGTCGATGCAGGTCATGGACCTTAGTTGGCCGTTGTGGACGTGGGGACGCGTCATGTTTTCAAGCAGTGGGGCATGTCATGGCAGCACATCCATTAACCTGAGGGTGGCCTTTAGAATGCGCAGTTCTACGTGACCCTGGGGGGTGTGGGGTGAGGAAGGCCACCAGTCCGATGGTGTGTTTAGCCAACAGTTCATGTCACCAACTAGGAAAGAGTCTGGGGGTAGCGGGAGGGATTTGACTGACAAGAAAAATTCCCAATGCTCACATGCACCGTTTGGGGCATAGATGTTGATGATTGCATGTGCTACGTCAGCCCACAAGAAAGTGACAATGAGAACTCGGCCATTTAGGAATGTTTTTGAAGATAAAAATTTGAACAAATTATTTTTCTGAATTAGCACCCCACAGTGCTTTGACCAAAAGGATAGGGATGGGAGGAGCATTGTTTTCCAAGCTTTCTCGGAACCTCATGGACAGTGGGACTCCTGGATGGCCAGGATATCCATGGGTAAATTGTGTTGTAAAAAACTCAGTTTCCTAGCCCAGGATGGGGAGGCCTTGAGTCCAGCAATATTCAGCGTCCCTAAAGTGAAGGTTTCCCCCATTGCACCTTAGGTGCAAGGGGATGGGCACCTGGGCCCGCCAGCCTCCTCTAGATCCCCACAGGCCTTCACAGCAGTGCAGGTGTTAGCAGCAATGCTATTGGGGTTTTTGTTAATTTTTGCGGAAAGAGGGCATTGGCTTTAGCCTTTGCTTTTTGTTTTCCCGACGTCAGACGAATTTTTTGCGGTGCAGATGAGTTTGATGCACCGTTGAGCGGGTCAAAAAAAAATTTTCAGTTGGGATGGGTCCCAAGTCAGTTTTTACCGGAGCTTGGGTGCAATTATTGGGTGAGATTGAATCCCCCATTGGATCCTCAGATTGAGTGGCCCACTCAGCATGGGCTTCCCAATCTGATTGGTTGATGGATTCCCAAGTTGCTTCCACTGCAAAGGTTTCTATGTCCTCCTGGCGTTGTGAGTGTGGGATAGTGGTGGTGGCTTTGGCCGCTTCCTTGGCCGTGGCCCTGTGGGCCTGCTTGGCCTTTTTCCGCTCTTGTGGGGAGATAGGCTTTACCAGTAGGTAGCAGCCTTGTGCTCCCCACAGGAAAGCCTCTTTGGTGCTTGCAGTTGGTTTGTAGTGCGCCTCTTCGCTGGCCATGGCCGCTGAGGGGTGCTCTTGGAATGTGATGCCCTCCTTGGTGGGGCATGCGTGTGCCTTATGGCCAAATGCATCACAGTGGGTGCAAATGGGGGGCGCGCTGTCCACGGTCACCCAGAATGGGTGGGTGGTATGCCCTGTGATATCAATAAAAGTGGAGTGTGGGATCTGGGTTAGGTCCTTTGCAATCTCCTCAGTTGGGGTCAGGACTGCAATAGCTTTTCCAGTGCACAGGTGTGGCATCAGCGTGAAGCGTTGCATTTCAAAAGATTGAATTTCGCCATATACGGTGAGACCATCTTTCAGGTGTTGTTCCAAAATGTCACGTTTTACCATAGTAGGCAAAAAGTCAAATGTGAGGAAAATTTGGTTTGATTTTGTCCATCTGGTGCATTTGGTTTTGATAACCTGTTGCCCTTTGGGGAGGTCAACCACTACGCGCACCGCCGCAGCCTCATCTGCTGCCTCTTTGCTTTTGAAACCTAGGTCCAGCCAACCACGTGACATGGAGTGAGGTGCAACGTACACCGCGGTCAGGAAAATTGTGTGCACATCTTCACAAAATTTTTCCCATAAGGCCTTTTTGTTGAATGTCCAGAAACACGCGGACTCCAAATTCCACCGACAAAAGTGGCTGGGAGTGTGGCGTGTTGATGTACTGGTTGCATCATGCTTGCCATGTGAGTATCTCTGGGGAAATAGTGACTGCTGGTTCTTTAAAATTTTTGTCTATTCCGCCAGTTTCTCTGGGCATTTTCAAACGTTGGAGGCCGCAGGCCTTCCACCTGCTCCTCTTACCTTACTTGCCCAACTGCTAACCTGACATGGGCGCAGACTAATCTCATCTGTGAGATTATCAAACTAGATTCAGTCTTGAATTAAATAGGTTGCAAAAGTGATTGCAACGATAAAGAAAAGTTTTAATAACATCCTTATATTATTATAACAAATTTTACTAACTATACTTTCCTTCCTGATATTAGAACTTTTATAAATTATTCTGGTCACAATTTCTCTAATAATTACCTCATTTTACAAATTTTGTTTATCTTAGTTGGAATCCTGAAATCAGGCATATGCTTGCAACACCCTTATAATGATTTCAACAAGAGCTATTGGGTAAGGCTTGATTATAGGGGTTATTTTCCTTGACCTATGGGAAGCCCCTTTCAGAAAGTCTCAATTCCAATATTATTAGCTTGGTGTCAATGATATAGCTGGCCATAATTATAAGTCACAATAAACTTAGCCAATATTATAATAATCACAAATTTTTTTTTCAATCTAAACTTAGGGAAACTGACCAGAACAAACACTTCCAAAAATAGTATAGAATTGTTGGAAAGAACCAAAAGACACTCCAGAGGTACATAACTCCCCCTGTTATCAGACAGGACCGCCAGGTCTAGGACTAAGGGGGGAACTTGTGACGGCGTTATGCCAAGGTAGAGCATGAGTGAAGGAAAGGATTGGTGATAAAGATCCAGATTGAGAACAATTAATTGATTAGCTTTCTGTTGCATGAGATCGTGTGGCCAAACAACCATGACTGAAAGTGTTTCAATAAATGGTAGTGAAAGAAACTGATAGCTTCATTAGGCGTAAGGTTTGTGTCTGAGGAAAAATATAAGACCACAGTATGAATTGTCCATAAAGCTATTGCCACAACTAGTTTGCGGAGGGAGGGATTGATAACTTTATGTTAAGAGTAAATATGTTCCTGAACATGCTGAATACCTGACCATTGTCCTGGCTGAAGAGACGCATAACCTTTTTCCAGATAACCTCAGAGGGCGTACATTGCTCTAGGCGGTGTACTATACTTCCATGTTGGCTGCATACTGTGAATGAAGAATAGGAGGTGATGGACTGCTCAGCAGTGCAATACATCCTCCGTAGGCATCTCCATACATAAGCGCAGATTAGATGTTGTATTAATAAACGATTTGTGTATATCCATATTATACTTTGGGTTTCTAGACTGCAGTGTATGTCTAAAAATCCAAATAGTCTATACGGGCAATGGCACTTGAATGACGGTGCACCATGTTATTTATAACAACTTTCTGTGGACTTCTTGTCTGTAGAGTAAACTTGGACGGTCTCATTGGTTAATCTGTCCACTTATGTGGATCTTCCATTATGCTCTTCTCATGGCCAGAAGCATCCAATTAATTGTGCAAAGGTAATGTATGTACCTTCAGTAGATGTTTGAAATGCCATATACCTAGTCATTAAACTTGGAAAATGTAAGCTTTTAGATGGAGAGCGCATGAAAAGTTTTACCATGCTTCACGGGCCCATTGTGGGCTTAGTAAAGTTGTATTAGTTACCTCAGCATTTCAAGTGTCTAATATTTTAGAGGCTTGTTCTACATAGTTAGTCAGCCCCATGCCTTCACTTCCTGAGGCCAAACAAAGCTACAAGAATCTAGGGGATTTCTGGCCTGGCCAAAGCTACCACTCTTTGAGAGCATATATTGATTTGAAAAAAGTTGATGAGAAGACAATAGCATGTTCTGTAAACCAAATGATGGACAAAAGAATAGAGTTGGCAATCACAATTTGGTCAGTCATACTTGCGTGTTGGCCACAAAGGGAGCTGATGCGCTTGATTACCTTGTTCAAAAGATGGTTCTCGCCATTGCGTTGGCATAACCCCTGATTCAAGCCATACTCCAAAGTGGCAGAAAGGTTCTACAGAGAGTCTGGAAGCATAATGGATTTCTTGGGTGCAATTGAGGAATTACACTAACTAAAGTGGGCGAGGAGTTTATTGGTTGGTGTAATCTGCTAGTTCAGGGTGTAAGGTAATAAAAGGATCTGATGATTGCCAGGTAGGAAAATTCAGTCTTGACTAAATAAGCGCTGCATTGCTAACCATGGAGTATTCTTGAATTTTAGCCTTAAGGATGTAAGCGCCATGGGTGTTGGATTTGCCCACCACACAATCATCTACAGATGCTATTATTCTGAGTGGTGGCGGCCATGGACGTTAACTCCAGCAATGCAAGCATTTGATTTTTCAGATTAGCAGATCAAAGGTAAAGTTATATAATAGAGGACTTAGAGGGTCACCTTGGAAAATACCCCTCTGTGGTCAAGATAAATCAGTTAATAAACCTAGACCATGTACGTCTATTGTGGCTGAAAAAATAAAAAGTATTAACCAAAGTATTAAGCTAGATAAGAGTTTAAAGTTGTGTTTAATAATAAAGGTATGCCCAATTAACCCGATCATAGGATTTTTGTTGATCCAAGAAAATAAGCACTCCAAGAGCTTTTGACTAGCAGACATTAGCAACTGTGTGAATGTTATCCCATATATACCTTATGTAAACAAATCATATTGTGTAGGTTTATCACCTCAATTGCTATTTCACTTGGGCCCTTAGCCACGTTAAGGTGAATATTTTGATGCCATTGTTGGTTAGGGAGATAGGGCACCAGCTGAATAAATCAACCTATATCCCTTTTTTGAAAAAAGAGTTACTGTCTATGCCTCTTGGCCTCCAAGAAGAAGGCATGTGTCCATAATGAGTTTTTTCTATTGAAGCCAAAAGGAGGTTAGATATGATAATAGAAATTTCTCATATAATATTCATAGGGAATCTCATTAAGGCAGGAACTTTTCTTTCGTTGCACTGCTCACAGCTTCTGATAATTCCTCTCACAAAAATTAAATCAGTTAAATTATTAAGCTGAACTGCGGAACTGATATGTGCACTATCAATCATATTATTTTCCCTGGTTCATCTGGTTTTATTTTTGTATAAATTTATATAGCCCTGCATACTTTGGGAGCGATTTCTGCCAGCATTTTCTCTATGGAATTAAACAACCACTGGACATATGTTTGGGCTGCAGTATTCTTGAGAGAGTAAAATTAGTGTAAAAATAATTGGAGCATGTTTTTTGGCTGTTAGACTTTTCGCTTTGAACTGAACACCAACGCAGTGTTGGTGTTCTCTTACCAAGGCATATAGGCTAGCGGATACCTCAGCCCAATATGCCCCCATACAGGGCTGTATCCTGTAACTGAAACGTTATTACCAGGTGTCTACTTCAGCCAAGG
>JAKSZP010019338.1:0-18758 GCA_022478985.1 Massospora cicadina | reverse complement strand
AGAACTAGCCTAATCTTTGTCCAACAAGTCATAAAAGCCACTAGAACTTCCTGGATGGTTTTACCATATGATTCCAGTAGCATCGCTTCCTTAGCCATTTTTAAGTTTATTCATGGCTCTGTAACCAAAAGTCATGTGCCCTCAAGGTCAACTTCAGTTTGAAAAAGGGCAGATATAAGTGAGCATTCTCTTGTCAATTTTCTTGTACAGTAGTCCTTCTTTATTTTGGGTATCCTGGGTCATTTTCCTTATCCCAGCTTAGTTCTCTGGAGCTTTCAACTCACATCGCTCAGGATTGCCAATTAGATATTATAGTTGGTTTCCTTTGAGGGTTAAGGCAGCCATAACAAGCATCATCAAAAGTCTGTTGGCATTCTGATAGATCACTCCTTTGCAATGGACGATGATAAAACTTAGTTCTGTAATACTAGTGCCCATCTCAATAACTGAATGTTCAGGTCCTTCATCTGATGCAACCATTAGAGTGAGGAATGGTCATTGATGATGGTGAAATGGATGCCATATAGGTAGTGCCAGAATGCTTGATCACTAATAAATCAGCCAGGCATTAATGCTCAGTAACAATATCTTTAATCGGTATTACTCAAAGTCTTGCTAAAGTAAGCCACTGGATGGTCAACTTGACCTCTATCATGTTGAGCTAGGATTGCATCAACTGCAACATCACTATCATCAGTGAATAACAATATGGACAGTGTTGAGCTTTGCCTAATGTGAGAAAAGCCTAGATTTTGGGTTTCTGAATGGCTTACAAGTTTAATTACCTCATATGCAAATTAATCAATAGTTTATTTAGTGATGCAGTGTTGGGCCAAAGGGCCAAACTTATCAATTACATTAAGGTATCATCCTGGTACATTACTTTGTTGGGCGATTGCCTGAAAACACTATTATATTTGACTTATCTAGTATCAGCTAATCCTAAATTACAGAGTTAAAAATTCCAAAGAAATACTTAGGATAAACAGTCTTGACAACCGCATTCTATTAAGTTTATGCAATCTCTCCCCATTCTCGCCTAGTATATATTTTCCTTAGCCCTATTAAAGTGTTAAGACAACAACAAATAAAGGACTTTTTTACTTGTCTATTTTTGCCTAGCTTAATACTTGAGATTTTTGCCTGCTAAAATAAAAGATTTTTGCCTTGACACTTGTCATTACATCAAGAGATTGCCCTAGAGACCTAAAGTCTACTAGGAGAATCCACTTAAGCTACTAGCAACAGATAATTGCATAGTCTTCATAGGAACTGGCCTTAAAATCATTTATAAAAAATGCAATATTGGTGATCCTGCTGAGGACCCTTACGGAGGCTACTTGGTGAAGACATACCTTCACACAAGAAATACAAGCAATGAAACATGAGTGTATGCCAAAGGTTCACTCTGAATCAGGACAGAATGGACATGGATGAATTAAGCCCCTCCACCATCTGTATATGAGCTGGTCCTACCACCTGAGATTTAAATGGGATTGAACCTACCTGGATGTCATAAATATCATGGACATATGAACCATCTTACCTTGAAACAGTGAAATTTACCATGGATATGTGCTTCAAATTTGAATGGATGTTTATTTTTGATGGTGTGAAAAACATCTTGAACTTATTAAAAATTATGCTGAAGGAAAGGGTGGTTATCTGAGCGGTTAAAACTGCTTCCACCCCTAGTGCAGGTTTTGAGTTCAAAATCTGCACTCGCTAAAAAACATTCTAGGTGTGGTATATTTGTCCCAAGGTCAACCCACCTCAAATGATAAAAAAATTATGCTGAAGGAGCCGCCAATTGAATTGAAAAGTTGACCACTTCCAAAAATCACCAAGCAGCTAAGGAAAAATTGTCCATTATCTATGCCACTAAGAATCAGTATACTTTCAGTCTAATACTGGAGCAACACTTAAAAGAGCGCTGCCAAATCTACCCATCTATCTAAGAAGAGACCTTGGATAAGTTAGTACAACTTAAGCTTGTTACAGCTGACAAACTGGATGTTACTAATGCAGAAGTTGAAGAAAATTTTGAGTTAATTTTTGTTTAGCAGGAACCACATAATGAGCCAGATAGAATAGTTAAACCAAATGATTGTATCACTTTATTGATTCATAACGCTCCTTACTGCTCTGATGCCATAGTAGGAATAGCCAACAAATGCCTCGGCGCCCTTTTAGTTCCCTGCACCAAAGATCCTCGAATTTCTTAGTGATGAAATTAAATTACTAGCTTAAAATCCTTGGCGCCATTTTCATTTACCTGCACTAATGCTTACCACTGTTTCAGTGACAAAACGACCAAACCAAATGCCACATCATCCTTTCCATTCCTCTTTGCCAATGCTCCTCATTGTCCCAGTACTAAAATTGGAGCCACCAAAGCCCACCAATAAAATCTTAAATTTAATTATGCAGCTGCACTGGAACCTCATTAAGAACCAAGTGAATAAGTCAACTAAAATAACTGCCTCACCGCTCTTTTTTCTGAAGCTGAGTGTTGCAGCTTCTCAATTGGGGTAGGTGAACCAAACACTTTTGCGCCAAATTTATTTTCTTTGGCTGAGACACCTGGGAAATCTTGATAAATCACTCAATATTAGCCAAAATAAGTGCTTTCAAGGCTTAAAGCACACTCTCCCATCATTTTGTCTTATATTACGGCGGCTCCTAAACCTGAATATAAAACTGAAACTGGTGACAAGGCCTCCACATCTGATGTGAATTTCCTTACTAAGGCCCAGCACCATCCCCATAAACTTGCTCAAACCAGCCAATTCAGGAATTTCACAACTGATTCACCTCCCCTTAGTAGATCCTCTGAAGTTCAGGGGAGTTTCTTAGCCCAGTTGATCCAAATGACCCAGATCCAATACACGCCCATTTACTAATTTGTTTATCTCTAAACATTATATTTATCTTTAGGTTTATAACATCTTAGGCTTCCCATGTTACCATAAAAATCAAAGCCGCCTGATCCAAACACTTGGAAGGACCAAATAATTTCTCAATTTGGCCAGGATATTTACTTTAGTAATCCACAACCTTCTAAATTGGTGGCTGATCCCAAAACTTGATCTATGGGGAGCGCCACATGATATTGGGTTTTGGATAGAAAATAAAAGTTTCTCGCCAATTCAAACCTAATTTTCAGCATTTTAAACCTTACTTGTTGCCACCGTTTTTGATTAAAAGCCAAACTACCCAATTTGGACCCTAGAAATCGCCCAACTAAGAATTTTTCCAATCACCTTAAGTCAAGCTAAAGCCATCATGCTCCAGCCCAAGTTGGGGATGGCCCCATCCAACCCAGGCAATGCAAATTCCCCAGTCAAGACTTGGAGAGGGAATATTCAGCATTTTCCCCAATGTGAGTAAAGCCTCATCTTTAGGTTGATGAATGGCTTACTAGTACAATTACCTCATTTTGAAATCAATTAAAAAATTATATATTGATACAATGTTGGGCCTGAGGGCAAATTACTGTTAACACTAAAGTATTATCTTGGGGATAATGCCTTTTTGTGCTGAAGGCCCAGGGTTATCATTAGTTTTGTTAGCATTAGCCAATCCCCATTTACAAAGATACAAGATCCAAGAGAACACTTGGGATAAATTGCCTAGGAAATCCTATTTCAAAAAAAATAAATCTCTCTAATCTCGCCTAGTCTCTATTTTCACTAGCACTATCAAAGTGCTAGGACGATAAAAAATAAAGGACTTTTTTACCTGTCTATTTTGCATAGTTTGATACTAGATAAATTTCCAGTTATAATAACAGAGATTTCTTTGACGATGGTCAATCCACTAAGAGTTTGCCCTATAAAACTAAGGTAGACTAGAAGATTTCACTGGTACTATTAGAAACAAATAATCTCATAGCCTTTAAAGGAAACGGCCTTTATAATATATACAAAACTCAACAGCCAGTCAAAATGCAGATGATCTACTATAGGTTAGTACAAAGAACAGCCCTCAGCGCATTATAAAGCCTGTTCTTGTTCAAGCCACCACTTAAAAGGCACATTCTTATGTAGAAGGTAGAAAAGGGGTTTGGCTAATATGGCAAACCAAGGGATAAACTGATGAGAATAGCTTACCATGCCCAGGAACATTTTAATGTCCCAGAGGCTTTGGGGCGTGAGATATTCTAATGACAGCGACTTTAACTGAGTTGGGCTAGATTACATGTTTTAAGACCTCTGTCTAAGAAACACTATTTCATATTGGAAAAAAGAGCACTTTAAAAGGATGTGTTTTAATGAGGCCTTTTTAAGATGCTTAACGGCTTCCTTGTGATGTCCCATGTGGCCAATAAAGGTTTTTAAAAAGATAGTATTATCATTGAGTTACAAAAAGACACATGATAGCTTTAAATCCACCAGGATCCTATCCATGGTGTGTTGGAAGGTTGTGGGCGCGTTGTAAAGGCACTGAGGCTTCTTAACTGGCTCAAATAGCCCCTAGTTGTCTATGAGTGATTTTTGAACTGATCCTAAGGTGCTAGCTCTACTTGCCAGTACCTGCTAGTGAGATCCGTAGAAGAGATTATTGTAACCCATAAATTAAGCGGATAATGTCATCTATATGGTGCAAGGGGTAACTGTACTTATTGGTATTAGAGTTAAGCCTTTGGTTTTCCATCACTACATGATGACTATTATCCTTTTTATGCACTAATAAAAAGAGGGGAGGCCTAAGGGCTATGGAAAGGTACAAAATACAGCTTCAAGTAACTGCTTAAGCTTAACAGCCACCTGAGTCTTTTAAACCTTTTTCTTATTGTAGGGGTGGTGTCATAGTTGAATGATATTGTTAATTTTTTGGCTTAACAGTTTGATTCCTCTGAGATGGTTTACATAGGGTATTAGCCACTGAGCAACCAAATCGGACAATATGAGGATCGCAACTCTACTGAAACCAATAAATGATATTTGGAGAAATTGCCCAAATTGACACTTTATTATATTCTAATAACCGCAGACTTATTTTCTGACCATTAAAAACCTCTTCCTCTCAATCTTCCACTCAACTCTTATCTTGATATTACAAGCTGAATGCATTCTCTGCTTAGTAGTCTACTATTCGTTCTCTTTTTAGGAGTTTTGTCTATCTTGAGGTTTTGGTGTAATTTCCTCAATTCACCAAACTATCAATACATTTATTAATTTGCTTTTTATCCATATAACCTTTCAGTTAATCTCAAGACTCACCTCAACTCTAATTTCTGATCCACTTGAATGTATAGCTTACCATCCAGTAATATCAACTTATCAACATTACCCCCCTTTGATTGGACAATTTGATCCTATAGCTTACATGCTTAAAGGAACTTTGCATAAACTTGGTTGAAAATCTGACCACCTGCAGGTTTCTTAATGTTGTAGCCATCCATACCAGTCTTCTTTATTTTCTTGAATGACCCATCCTAGATGTTAGCAAGCTTGTTTTTCCGCCCAAATTCATGTTGGTCATGGAACAAGACATGATCTCCTACAGCAAACTGTGTAAGTAAGTTATGTCTCTTATGGTCAGTCGCCTGATCATGAATCTTCTTAGCTAAACTGGTAGAATAGGCTTCCATTTGTAATTTGATCAGCGTTTCTGTTAGATTTGTCATTTACTGCTGTGGTTCCACACGGCCAGTGTCCTTTACACATGAGTAAAGCAGGGAAGTTAGAGCTGGATGTCTACCATAGAGCAGTTGGAAGGGACTCTTGCCGGTGGATGAGTGGTAGCTGATATTATATGCAAACACAGCTGTGGGTAGGAGAGTACTCCATTCTGAGAATCAATCTTTCACTAGCTTATGGAGTATGTTCACTAACGTTCTGTTCACCCTTTCCACCATTCCATTTGATTCTATAGGTAGGGTGTAGTCAAAATCTCATTGATTGCCATCAACTCATTCAACTTGGTCAAGATGAGAGAAGTGAAATTGTTTTCATTGTCCATTAAAATGAACTGCGGGAAGCCATGTTGCTGCATAATGCACCTTATAATAAACTTGGCAGTAGTGACCACTCCCAAATCATTAATCTACCTGACTTCTACCCATCTCATCAAATGATCAATTGCTACTATTATACACTTATATCAAAATGCGCCAGTTGGTAAAGGCCCCACTACATCATAGAAAACAGTATCCCAGGTGAACCAAGGCTTAACCAGTTGGTATGTGGTCTTCTTGTGGAAGACTTCTCCACTTGACACTGATAACAACAGCTTACTGTTTCCAAAAAATCATAATGCATGCTCTCCCAATAGTAGCTGGGTCACAAAAATTCCAACGTTTTCCACAGTCCTCCATGTCCTACAACATGATATGCATCCATAATAATCGCAGGTCTAGTGGAAAGTTTAGGGAAACTCAGCGTCAAGTCCCCAATCCGCTTATATAGTTCCCCATCACGCAGGGAGGTATCCTGTCTAAGCCCATCTAGCTCTTTTATCACTTGCGGCGGCTTGTCATGGTATTTGTCTACCACCATCTTCTCATACATAATGTCAACCAAATCCACCATAATATCAACTGTTGGTAGTCATGAAAGACAATCCGCATTTTAATGTTTTGCTCCCAGCTGGTGACATTCTAGAAATCTTATGCTTGAAGCTTCAACACCCATTGTTTGAGCCATCCTTCAGGTTCACAGAGATTTTGCAGTCAGTACATGGAAGCATGATCCGTTATTATTTAGAACTTCACCCCATTGAGGTATACCTAAACTGTTTATGCATAATCACTGCTAAACACTCTCGCTCAGTCACAGTGTAATTCCGTTCATGACAATTTAAGCTTGAGCTATAAAACGCAAAAGAGTGCTCTATGCTGTCAGCATCCTTCTGAGATAATACTGCCACTACGGTGGAAAGCGATGCATCCATTTGTACTATGAATTATTTTTGAAGTTAGGTTATTGCAAGATGGGTGCGCTCACCAATGCAGTTCATAATACATCAAAAGTGTTTTGGCATCATTCTGTCCAGTCGAAAGTGGCATTCATTTTTAACAACATAAAGAGCGGTGCTCCTATACAACTGAAGTTAGGAATGAACGCTGGTAGTAACTGACCATCCCCAAGAACACTTGGATATCACGTTTAATATCTTGATGGGTCATCGTGCTTATTTCTTCCATCTTTACCAGCTGCAGTTTAAGTTCTTTTAAATCCAAATTGAGCACAAGTTATTCTGGTTGCTCTTTGAAAAAGTGACACTTCCATGGCTTGATTTTGATATTAGCATCAGTGAGTCAGCAGAACGCTTGTTCTAGATGGTCAAGATGCTCTGTAAACGTTTGTGAGAACATGTTGATATCATCAAGGTAAACTAAGATGCAAAAAAGCTTGAAATCACCCAAGATTGTATCCATAGCATGCTGGAAAGTAGCTGGGGCGTTGCACAAACCCTGTGGCCTACGTGTAGGTTGAAATAACCCCTTTGAAGTGATTATAGCGCGTTTCTCCCATTCTGCTGATGGAAATTTAATCTGCCAGTACCCTGATATCAAATCCATGGCAGAAAAATAATTAGCCCCTCCAAGTCAATCTAACGCATCAACAATCTATGGAAGGGGGTAATAATCTTTCTTCAATACACTATTGAGCTTTTTTAGTCAATGGCCACCCAGTTTGTGCCATCTTTTTTTTTTACAATAAGTACTGGTGATGTCCATGGACTTTTCGATGGCTCTATCATCCCTTGCTCAATCAATTTATCTACCTCATTAGAGACAGCCTCTTCCACCACTTTTGAGCGTTTAATAGGCCACAATTGAATGTGAGGGTGATCCCCTATATCTATCTGATGAACCACCCCTTGGGTGCACCCCAAATTATGATTGTTAAATGTAAAAATATCTGAGTTTTTCAAATAAAATAGTACTTATTTTTTGTTCCATTGACAATCCAGTTAGCACTTCCTGTGGAATTACTGTCATTAAACCAAATGATGGATTTGCCAGTAGGCTGAAGTTCTCCCACAATACAAAAAATGAACACGATGACCTTCATCAATAGGGGCCAAAGTAGATAAGTCACACTTGGTGCTTTTGGATCGTCATCAACTCCAATTGGAGATTTGCTAGCAGTTCCTTCATTTCACCATTTCCTGGTAACAGTAGCCCTGGAGCCACAAGGGGTTCAAGCCGTGATTGCTGGTAGGGCCCCACTATTTCCCCATATAGACATTCAGGGAAGTCTTTTCCAAGCTTGGTTCCTATTATGCACTGGTGGTCAGAAGGTAGGCTCAAAGCACTTGCTGCTCATAGCAGAATACCTTTGTCACCATTCTGATATGACTAGATGATAAACCCTAAAGTTGATATGGCAGAATGGGTAGAATCCGCTGAGTCTGAGTATGAGTTACAATTTTTAGAGTGCCTTGAAATGAGGCGATATCTAATTATAGTGGATGGTAATTGGATCGCTTCTATATGAGGCGATTAGGAGATATTGATGTATGATGAATAATGAAAAATCGCCTTAAATTGAGCGATCTTAAATTTAATTAATGAATTATGACCAGGACTAATGAGATATGGCAAACTGAATTACTAAGCTGAGGAAAAGGCATCATCCAAAGTCTCTGAAATATAGGCGAGACGAGATGATTAAGATGAGAGGGTTGTTAGTAGTTTAGAAGAAGCGGAGCAGCAAGAATCTGATGAATATAATTTTTTGAAAATAAAAAAGGGTTTATTGGGGCCGTTGCTCCGTTTTATTATATTTATTTCTATAAAGGTGTACTTTAAGGACAAACGACCTTTATATCATCCATTCTATTGCTCAGTGGGATTAACCCTGTGCAAAAAACCTTATGGCGAATCTCAACAAATCTGCCATTTTTCTAACAGTGGTGCTCACTGCAGGGGGACCATTGATCTATCACAATAGTAAAATACCTCAGTCGCTGGACATGTCACATCCAGCTTGCTTTGACAGGGTATCTGCATGATCACTGCCCCAGTGGAGCATGCAGAACTCAAACTCGCTCTAGATGCTGTGCTCAAATGGAAGGAGGAGCTTCTGCAGGAAGTTTGTATTGATAAGCTTCCTCTATTTGATAGTGATGGGAATAACCATGGATTCTATATGCAATTTGAGTTTACAGTTGAAGGAGCTTCAGATTGGCGTAAAGCAAAGTTTTTAATATTTACCTTGGATGTTGGAAGCACTGACCATGTTGCTTGCTATCTTCCAAACAGTTCCGTAACCTACAAAGAAGTGAAGGATGCTGCGCTATTGTTGTTCAGAGGAACCGCAAAGATGGCGCAGCAGAAGGCAGAGTTATTGACCATTGGGTTTCAGTGTAACGAGTCCCTCACCGTGATTGCTGATCAATTTATGGCAGAAGCCCATTTGCTAATTGGGACAGGAGGGTTCTTTTTGAAGCTGATGTGTGCATTGCAATGACTTCCGCCGTGAAGCCATACCAGGAGCTTTTCAATGCCATGGCTTCATATTTAGAGGATGACATACCCTTGCTCAAAATTGTTTAAAATTTGCGCTATCTATCCGCTACTTTTTCTTCCCTCAATACTGAGCGGATACCTACTGTTGCCATTGTTGATCCTTTACAATTGGGGAAACGTGGCCATCTGGTTCAGCTTCCGCTGAGTTTCCCCAGTGGTTCAACTTCCACCTCAGACCTGCTCATAAGCAACAGTTCAATTACTAAATTGAGTCTAATTACGCTGATCGCCCATACTCATATTATAAGCGAAGCTCCTATTACAATAATCAAGGATACAGGCTGTCGGTGCTACAGTTCTTTGGACTGGCTCCAGGGTTCGCGGTGGCTCAAAGCTGGAAAGATTGGAAAGAGCGCCAAGGAGGAAATGGGAAGAATGGGTTAGAATACCAAATATTTTATTAAACTAAAAGGCTTTGATATTTATAGGGTGTGTTGGGACTCGGTGCCTTTGGGATCTTCATGGCCTCATCCAATCATGATTTTTACTGATCTTTCAGAATGGCCTCCTCAAGGGCGTCCTTAATGGATAGCGTCGCTCACTTGACTGAATGGGTGGAAAGGCCGCCCCACGTGACTCAGGAATAGGTGAGGATGATTCTGAAATAGATTTAGCTCAGTTAGGTTCAATGAACAATTATGCATGGCCTGATTCAGAAGATGGGAATTCGATACAATTTCTATCTTGAATCCTGACAAGGCCCCCCTCAAGATCCTGTCGGAGAGGGGTATATGGCTGGAGGAACTGACCATGCACCCGGCTTATGACAGTCCATTGATTGATATTGGCAATGGAGTACTCAGACTTCACCTTATGTATGACTTTGTAGGGTCCAGACCACAGTACGTCGAGCTTATTCTGTCAGCCTCCAGGTCAATGATGATAAAAGAGAATGAGGTCACCTAGTTGAAATTCTGGTAAGGAGGTTCATCCGAGATTTGATTGGGATGTCTCTCTTACAGTGTTGGTGATAATGCCTTGAGTGGCTTGGGCTTGGAGCTGGACAATTTCATTGGCTAGAGCCCTCATAGTTAAATCAGAGTTCTTGGGGGTGGAGGCTTCAAGCAGGGACTGGACGCTACTGGGTAGCCAAGGTGCCCGCCCATACAGGGATTTGAATGGGGACACCTTGATGACACGATGATAGCTTACCCTGTAGGCAAGCAAGGCGCTGAGCAGGTAATTGTTCCAACGGGCAGGATCTGAGGCGGCCAACTTCTGTAGGATGGAGACAAGAGTTCCATTAGCCCGTTCTACTGCCCTGTTAGTAGAAGGGTGGTAGGGGACAGCGAAACTCTGGGTGGTGCCAAATAGCGAAGTTAGTTCCTGTACTACCTGGGAGGTGAAGTCCAACCCATTGTCCGAGAGCAAGGTCTGGGGGCACCCATGCTGGGTGAAAACGGAGCTAACAAGAAATAGGGCGGTAGCCTAAGCGGTGGCTGCAGGGACTGAGATCGCCTCGATCCACTAAGTTAGATGGTCTATGGATAGGATAATATACTGTGACCATGTAGCCCGGTGGGAAGGGGACCCACCACGTCAATACTAATGACATTGAAAGGTTTGGTCAGAGCAACAACTGAGTGCTGATATTGAGGGTTGGCCTTGTCTTGGGATCAGCAAGTCATACAAGCTTTCAGAACCTCATGGATGGTTCCTACCATTCAGTCCCAGTAGCAGCGTGACTTCAGCCACTCATGGGTCTTCTTAACCACACCATGCCCATCAGTAGAATGGCCTTCAAGGATGACGTCAGTTTGAGAGGAAGGTCAGATGTAGGGAAGCCACTTCTTGTTGACTTTATTGTAGAGTAGCCCATTCTTGATTTGAGTGTCTTGAGTCATTCGGCGGAGTTTGGCCTAAAACTTGGGAGCTTCCAGTTCCCAACATTTGGGCTGTCCTATCAGGTCATAGAGCTGTTCCTCCTTCGGGGTCAGAACAGCTAATACCGGCATCCTGGAGAGGCTGTAAGCATTTTGGTGTATAGTGCCTGCGCGGTAGATGATGGTGAAGTCATAGCTTTGCAGTCTTAGGGCCCACCTGGCCAACCAATCATTAGGGTTTTTCATTTGTTGCAGCCACCAGAGGGAAGAATGGTCTGTAATAATAGTAAAATGTGTACCGTAGAGGTAGGGCCAGAAATGTTTGATGGCTAATAGAACGGCTAGACATTCCCTCTCAGTGACGCTGTAGTTCTGCTTGTCCTTGCTTAGCGTCTACTAAAATAAGCCACGGGATGATCGACCTGTTCCTCATCATGCTGAGCCAGGATAGCTCTGACAGACGACGTCGCTTGCATCTGTGAACAGCAAGAAAGGTTGGTCAAAGTGAGGATGAACTAGAACAGGTTTAGTACATAAGGCCGTACATAGAGCGTTGAAGGCCTGTTCCTGCTCAGGTCGCCACTCGAATGGTATGTTCTTTTGTAGAAGATAGAACAACAGCTCAGCTAGGTTGGCAAACCGCAGGATGAACTGATGGTAATAGCCTACCATACCTAAAAAGACTTGAATATCTCATAGGCTTTAAGGGCGCGACATCTTTTCTATGGCATAGACTTTGTTGGGTATAGGTTGGATGCCACGCTTGGAGACCTTGTGTCCTAGAAATTCTAGCTCAAGAAGGAAAAAGGAGCACTTTGAGAGCTTGAGCTTGATGGAGGCCTTCCTGAGACGCTCAAAGGCTTCCTTAAGATGCTCTACATGTCTGTTGAAAGTTCGCGAAAAAATGGCGATGTCATCCAGGTAGATGAGGACACAAGAGAGCTTCAAGTCCCCAAGGATCCCATCCATGGCGCGCTGGAACGCTGCCGGGGCGTTGCAGAGGCCTTGGGGCATCCGGGTGGGCTCAAACAGCCCCTCGTGGGTGATTAGAGCACAGTTGGCTCAGTCTTCGGGAGCAAGCTCAACCTGCCAATACCCGCTTGCAAGGTCCATGGCCAAGAAGTATTGGGGACCCACAAGCAGATGGAGAAAATTGTCGATTCAGGGTAGAGGATAGCTGTCCTTCTTGGTGATGGAATTATGTCATTGATAATTCATCACCACCCGGTGCTTGCCATCCTTCTTTCAGACCAGCAGAAGAGGGGAGGACCAAGGACTATGAGAAGGGACCAAGAGCCCAGCATTGAGCAGCTGTTTGAGTTCTACCATGACCTGGGCCTCTTCAACCTTGCTCTTTTGGTAAGGCCAGGACCAAAAAGGGGGGGCGTCCCCAGTTTCTACATGGTGGAGGACTCCATTCATCCTTCCAAAATCATAGGTTGAAGTGGAGAATAGGTCTGAGTATTCCTCCCGGAGCTCCTGAACTTTAAGTCGCTGTTTGTCAGAGAGGTCCTTTCCTATATTAGCATTGACCAAATTAACCGAAGGTGGTGACTCCAAGCGAATTTCTTAAGTCCCCAAAGCTTTGAACATTGGCAACAGCCCCAATCGGTAACAGGCAGACATAAGCGGTGGGTTGGTTTGGACCTACAACCTTTGGTTTATCAGTCAGGTTGGCTAGCAACACTGATATAGATCCGCATACACTGGATCAAGGATTCTGGGGCAGGTCAGCACTTCCTTGGGAGATGGGTTATCTAGGCCTTGGACCTCCAGTAAATACCCCAAGGGAATGTTGATGTGGACCCAGGTGTCAATGATGACTTGGGATTTTGGCGGTATGGTAGTCACCCAGGGTAAGTAGATCGGCATCCCTTCTAATCTGTCAACAGCAGGAGGGGGTAGTTGGATTCAAGAGCCCCAGATATGATACTTGAGCCGATCAATTCATCCTTTGGTTTCCAGTAGGCAGGCTCGGGCCTTGACCTCAGCCCCTAGAGTTATGAGCAGTCTCAAAAACCAGAGAGACTCGATGTCCTAGAAGGGAGAGGAAACCACCATCATAGTGGAGAACTGCTGAATAGTCTCTAAGGAACTGGGTCCCGAGGAGCAGATCATAGCTAGGATTGTCCAAAGCGATGGCAGTCATATCTAAAGTGAGCTTTCTAAACCAAATTGGTAGAGAGGAATAGGCCCCTATGGATTGGGTGCACTGGGGGCCAGCCATGCCATACTCCATGTAGTGCGGCATATTGGGAGCGACCTTGATGCATTTCATCAGCTTGGAAGAGATGAAGTTCATGGGGGAGCCACTGTCAACTATAGTGTAAACTGGAATCATGTGGACCCGGATGGCGACTTGGGTGACCAAACTTCCAAACTGGGGCGGTAATGTAAGGAACATGGGAGAATCATCAGAAGAAGAGTAAGCAATATCAATGTCTTTATTGTCATCAGATACCGCAACTACTTCCTCAGAAACGATGGCTTCTGGTTTTTGCGTGGGGGATACTTGAGGCTGGGCAGGGATGTCAGCATGGAGCGCCTCGTCCTTCATGCTGACGGCCATTTTCCCACCTCCTCAGCTAGACGTTTCCAGAAAGTCTTAGCGCTAGCCTAAAGCCATTGCAATAGGTGCATCGAGGATGGGGGTTATTCTGGTTCTCAACTACATGGACCCTAGGGAAGTTAGAGGGGCCAGTAGACGTGGCCTTAAAGTGTAGGATTGTGGCAGGGATCTCGTTGAGGGCCTCCTTAATCTCCCTGATACAAGTGAACCCATTCTTCTGCCCAATCATGTGCATCTGGACCTCAGTATAGGACTCCAGGGCGGAGATGACAGCGGTGATGGCGTCGTCCAGAGTGATACGGTTTGTCATAACCAAAGGTTGTGCCTGGGCATAGAACCGGTTGGTAAAAACCATAGGGTTTTCTCCTTTATGTAGTCAAATGCCCATGAACGCTTGCTTCTGGTTGGCTAGGGTTTGGTTACTGCTGAACTCTTGGATCAGGGTGGTGCGGACCTGTTCCCAAGTGTTACACTCTTTCAAATGGGGAGTCATGATTTACCAGGCGGTGCTGTCTAGATAGGAGTGGATATGCTTCACCTTTTTTCAATCAGTGGACTCCTCAATGTAACTCTCGTAGGTATACAGGAAGGAGGCGATACTTTCCCATCCGGGGGTGAACCTTTCCTAGAAACTAGGTTCTAAGTTAGCGACAAAGGGAGTGGAAAGAGTGTTAATGTCTGGGATAGGGGTCAGCTCCAAGATCTCCATTTTCACATAAACTTGAGGGGCCCAAAGATCTAACCGCCTCCACAAGCCCTCTAAGTCCTCTTGGATGTAGTCCCAATTCCAGCTGAGGGTGGATGCAGAAGCCTTTTGGGCAACCTGCTCCTTTAAGGACTGAATCTCAGCGTTTTGTTAATGGAGCTGGTTTTTGATGGTGGCCGACTAGGTTTCAAACCCACGACAAGTTGATTCAAGCTAGGAGATGTGAGTGTTGGTAAGCTTCATGAAGGCGCTGAGGTTATCCATCTCATCTGACAGTGCTTCTATGGAGACCTTGGGGTCGAGGGGGACAACATCTGATTGGAGCTTACATCCCAATGCCACCTTTTAAATTGATCCCATAAGGTAGCCAGGGCAGTTATTATATCCCTTTGCCAGGGGTCTTCAGGTTCACCTGAAGTTGGAGGGCACAGGGGCCCTCAAGGCCCACGTGGTCCTTCAGGTCCGGCTGGCCCTTGACGCCCTTCAGGGCCTTCAGGCCCCCCAGGCCCTTCTGGCCCAGCACCTGTGGGGGGTAGTCATGAGAGGCCAGCTCTCAGTAGCGCTGCTGTAGGGACTGTACCAGTTCTTTGACTTGTTGTAAACGCTGGGTCCATGTCACTTTGAACAGCTGGGCGTATTGGCAAAACTGCTCCTCGAGGTAGCCAGAGATTCCACTATCCAGTACTACAACCTGATCGCGGATCTCATTGATTAATCGCCGGTTATTAAGAATAGCTTTGTGATTGTCATGCACAAAGGAGGATGCGGCATCGTAGAGGTTGATAATGTAGGAATGTAATTTCTGGGTGAGCCCTATTTGCTGGGAGACCACCTGATGGTGTAATCCAACTAACTGGAGAAGGTGATGGATAGCAGGGTGGACAAAGTTATGAAGGTAGCGGTCAGGCCCCAGGGTAAGCTCCCCAGCTGGCAATACAGCTGAGGCATAGAGGTCCCACATCATGGAAGTTATGGAGGAGACGCGGGAGCAGCTGGAGCAGCAACCTTGAAGTAGATGCTTTTTATAAATTGTTGAATGACATAACTGATAGGCTCATACTGGAGTTGGTATTGGCTCCCATCTAGGGAGGGCAGCGAGAGTTGAAAGGCGGCGCAAAATTCTAGCCTTTCCGGGTGTGAGGGCAGCGTTGCATACCGCGAGGTACTAACCCATCATGTAACGCTTCTTGATTGACCAGTCGTTTAGTCATCAGGGCTGCTATTGGTTTCCGTTTTTGTGATAGACGTTTTCACTTAGGTCAGCTCGGACCCCCTGTAGTGAGCACCACTTATGTCAGTGCTACAGTTCTTTGGACTGGCGCTAGGGTTCGTGGTGGCTCAAAGCTGGAAAAATTGGAAAGAGCGCCGAGGAGGAAATGGGAAAAATGGGTTAAATACCAAATAATTTATTAAACTAAAAGGCTTTGATATTTATAGGGTGTGTTGGGACTCGGTGCCTTTAGGATCTTTGGGGCCTCATCCAATAAGGATCTTTATTGATCTTCCAGAATGGCCTCCTCGAGGGCGTCCTTAATGGATAGCGTCGCTCACTTGACTGAATGGGTGAAAAGGCCGCCCCACGTGACTCAGGAATAGGTGAGGATGATCCTGAAATAGATTTAGCTCGATTAGGTTTAATGACTGATTTGGCATGGCCTGATTCAGAAGATGGGAATTTGATACAATATCTATCTCAAATCCTGACACAGGCCCTACAGGGTTAATTATTTTAAATGCAGTTGCCCTGGACACCTGGGCTGAGGTTGCCTCAATCGTTGGTTCCATCATGTACAATGGTAACAGTACTATCAGGGAAAAGTCAGAGTGGAGTAGAGTTGGGCTCTCTACTTCCACTAGCCCAGACTTGAACGCCCTAACTGAGCCCATTTGATTAAATACAACAGAAGTTCCTTGGTATGATAATGCGGTCCTATATCAGCAGCCAGTCAGAAGAGTAGATATTTTGAAACAAGCGTAACCAAAAATGGCTATGGAAGAAGGATCTCTGAGGCAGCCTATACCCTATGCTTGTCAAATGTTTGACCAAGTTTCCACTGAAAATTTGGACCCATCCGCAGATGCACCTTCTTTGTAAGGGGTAAACGTTGCCCTCTCGGTATCCACTATCCTCAAAACATACCCCAAAGTTGGTGAAGGGATTGAGGGTTTCCTTGAGAATATGGATTCTTTAAATGTTTATGCATTAAACAGTCAAAATACATCATACTCGGAATGTGCGTACTGAGACGTTGTTGTAGCCAAAACCCAAGTCTATGCTATAATAGATATGGGTGCTCCAGTTAACATAGTTTCCAAAAATTTAGTGGCTAAGTTGACATTAAAACCTGACGTGGAAAAACAGATGATATATGGGACTGCTGGAGCATATAATTCGGTCTCTGAGGGAGCCTATAGCATGCTCCCGATGTAATTTGGAACAATTGTCATTGTAGCCCCATAAATAGTGTTGCCAAATGATGATTCTGATATGTTAATTGGAACTACTTTTATGTGACAATGTGGGGCTGTCATTGATATGAAAGAGGAGACGTTTGAACTTTTGGGGCAACGGATCCCAATTTACTTTGCCTCCAGCGGAGTGCCAAAGGACTTGGTGCACATTGGCTATATCAACCTTGCCTATAGTGATGGGGTAATTCCAGTGCGCTATCATCGAGTAAAAAAGAGACCAGGCCCTTCCCCAGCAGATATATGAATATCAGGGGCTTCCTCTCCGAGCTGCTGGACCTATATCTAGCCCCTCTGGTCACCAGGTAATAGTGAACACTGAACTGGAGTTAGAATTACCATGCAGGATATATGGGGAAGTTATTGGGCCTTGTCAGCAATTGTGGCTCAAGCCCCACATGGCTACATGTATTCTACTCCCAAGACATGGGGGATAAAGGTTTTACTTGCGAATATACAAATGGAACCCTTGCAAATCCGCCAATAAAAAGTAGTGGCGTATATACACTTGATTCCAGATGGGGAGTTCCTCCAGGTCCATGAGTTTGGGTCACTGGAAAAATTTGGTTTACCTGTTGAACCACAGCCCAGCGTAATGACTGTGGTACCGCGTGATGATTTACTGGGTTTACCAGAAGTATTTAAGGATCAGGTGATAGCTTTATTTCAATAATCTAATGAGATTTTTGATGTCAATGACCAATATTTAGGATGTGCGCGGGGGGTGGTCCATTAGTTAGACACTGGGGATCATCCTCCCATCAGGTCATGACTAATCCGCCAATCAAGGGCAGTGAAGGAAGTAATGATGGAGGAGATCAAAAAACTACTGGAGCAAGATATGGTCAAACCTTCAAAGAGTCCATGGGCTTCACCTGTCTTAGTTGTAAAAAAGAAGGATGGTACCAACTGGGTATTGATGGACTACTGGAAGCTCAACAGTATTACCAAAAAGGACTCATATCCCTTGCCATGGATCAATGATGCGCTGGATCAGTTGGGCGGAGCTCTTTAACTCTCAGCGATGGATTTGATATCAGGTTACTCGCAAATTAAGTTACCCATGGCATAACAAGAGAAATGTGCCATTATCACCTACAAAGGGCTCTTTCAGGCAACTTGTATACTACAAGGGCTTTGTAATGCCTCAACTACGTTCCAACAGGCCATGGACACCATTAAAAGACCTGAAGCTGTTGTGTGTCCTTGTGTACCTTGATAATATCAATGTTTTTTCACGCACATTTTCTAAGCACCATATCCATCTGGAGAAGGTATTCCGCCATCTAGCCAAGGCTAACATCAAGATTAAGCCTCGAAAATTTCATTTTTTTAAAGAACAGTTAAAAACTATCCTCTCTCGTTGCAATCACTTTTGCAACTTACACAATTCAAGTCTGATTCTAGTTTGATAATCTCACAAGGAGATTAAACTGCGCCCATATCAGGGAGCAGTCGGGAAAGTAAGGTAATAGGCACAGGTGGTAGGCCCGTGACCTCAAACTTTTGAAAACGCCCCAGAGAAACTGGCGGAATAGAAAAAATAAAAAACTAGCGGTCACTATTTCCCCAGAAATCCTCGCTTGGCAAGCACAATACAACCAGTACATCAACATGCCGGTCTCCCAACCACTCTCATCGGTAGAATATGGAGTCTGGGTGTTTCTGGACATCCAACAAACAGCTTTATGGGAAAAATTTGTGCAG
>JAKSZP010019337.1:0-18841 GCA_022478985.1 Massospora cicadina | reverse complement strand
AAATTGATACAGGGACAGCGCTTTCATCTGATAAAGAGGCATTATCTCTGGAATGCACTTGAGATTTAAGAGAGTATACTTGTAGCCAGCAGATCATTAAGATCATCAGCTCTTAAATCTACTCATTCATGAGCAGCACTGAGAGCTGACTTTGTGGCGACGAGCTTTTTTAATCAACGTACTTCATTTTTAAGGCAGTAAAAGCAGCTTGGTGGTCAAGTTGATGTTTTTCAGAGGTGAGCACTCTTTGCTCTAATTCATATAACAAAGCAGATAGGGTGACCAGTCACTGAGTACGGCGGCTACACAATATGAAATGTTTTTGAAACAGAATTGTTGTTATCCATATTTGCTTTTGTTGTTTATTTTTTAAAAGTATTCACTACAAACTTGGGGTGCAACCTGGTAGGGAGCACCAATTTTGTCAGGATCTCAAGCTGTTACCTCATATCCTTTGTTGTTTTGAGGGACAATTGACCTAAAGCCTGAGGGTGCTGGAAACTTACCTTAATTGCTTCTCTTGGTTGAGAAGTCTTGTTGATCCAGATATTACTTTTGGTGAGGCGAAATTCGATTAAATAAATTTTTACTTAAAGTTGTGAGAAAGGGAGGAAAAAACATAAGGTTTATTTGCATGTTACCAAATATAAATGGGAAAACGTGGAAGTGCTTTGGGGGGAAATTTAAGCCATCCAAGCCTAGATCTAATAATGTAAACCAATCATGGATTCAAAAAAGCCAATTTATCACAATTGATCATATTGAGCTCACCTCATTGCTTGGGTTTAAACCCCAACTGAAGTTTGGGATTTTTTGTCAGTTCAGGATTGATTCCCATTATCCGCCGCATCCATATTGGTCATTCAGGTCAGAATCCTGACATCCACCCTGATCAATAACCTCAAAACTTACCTATAATTGATACTGATAGCTCACTTTTAGAGGCCTTACTAAAAGCCTAAACTAAAATCCTCATAAGGAAAAGCCCTGAGAGATGAGGTACTAGCAGGAAAATCCCCTTTGTGGTACCCTAAAAGGATAAGATAAATTACTTCTATAACCAAGTATGTGTACCCAAGATAATACATCCCTGAATCATATTGGGACATTATAAATCACCAAATATGGACACTTAGGCGTGAAAAATAAGTCAACATGATTGTCTAAAACTTAACTAAATAGATTACTCCCCTAGTTTGCAAAATTGGCGTTAAAATTTGTCACCTGGCGGAATGACCTTATACCTAGCTTTGATGATATTAATGATACTTGACCCAATTTGTGCTCCCCATTTAGTTGAGTTGAGCTATTTCAATGGTTCCGCCAAGGCTGGATTGTTAGGGCAAATCAATGACATCGATAACTGTTATTTTAATCACTGGCAACTAAGGCTGAGGATGATCAATTTATTATTGATTTTAAAATAGGAGGATTTACTGGAGATTTATGCTGAGGATAAATTGAGAGTTTAATTGAAGAAGGGTCATTAGCAGAATGCCAATTCAACGTTAGGTTATTGAGATCACTGGCAACTAATGCTAAGGATGATCCAATCAGTTATTCATTTAGGAAGTAGCCAATGATTTATGTCAAGGATAATTGTACTGCTGGAGAAATGCCAAGGTTTCCGTTATGAGAGTGAGCGATAATATTTCTGTTGCCTATGATTCTAGATACTGGCAACTGATGCTGGCAGATATTTAATAATGTTTTATAAAAGTAGTTTATGTCTGACTGACCAGCGACTGATGCTGAGGATGAGTCAAATTAATATTCAGCATTCAAGAAGTATAGATTAGGAGGGAATTTGTATTACATAAGGATAACGATTGGATGAGGTCCCAGCTTGGAATGCAAATAGGTTTTGAATAGGTGAGGATACTAAGTATAAATAGTTATAGTTACCTCTTAATAGACTTCTCTCTTTCGCACATCTTTTTATTATTGAAGTTTTTGAAAGCGGCTTGGTGGTAGAAGATGTGACACGCATTCTCTAAGGCAGGCGCAGGGTGATACACCTGGAGTGGCCGACACTGCAGCTCTCATACCTCAGCCCTACAAGGAATACCTAATGGTAGCCTGGTCAACTGGTCACTAACAACGAAGGGCTGATGGCCATCAGCAATGAGGGTGTGTAGCGTGGAAGCCATGTCCCCCAGGATGGGAAATGGACCTGCCAGTGCACACCCAAGAGGGGCTAGCGATTGGTCATGAGGGAGAAGTAGCAAGGGGTTGAGCCACCCAGGAAGGGGGCTGAGGACCACCAGTGCACTCCCAAAAGGGGCCAATGGCGCTAAGGCGAAGTGGTTGTTCTGCTGAGTTGGTAGGTTGGATGTGGACTTGTAGGGGTTTGGTACGCCTATGAAGGAGAAACAACATTGGTCAGAAGTCCTCATAATGTTTGGCTTGGCACACTGGCAGAGCCTTAATGTAGCGGATTGCATTAATGACATTAATAAATTGAGCATTCAACTGGAATGGTCTAATGAAGGACGTGATTTCCTTGGTAGAACACTGCCTCATCTATGCATAATCAAAACTGGACAGGATGGACGGAAACGGACTTTTGCACCCTCTAACAGGCGGCAGGGCCCTGGATGTTGGTATTGGTGCACTTCATCATAGGCCATTAACCTTGCAGGGATTAGAAACCTATGGTAATTATAAACTGATTCATGAAGTATGCCATATTTACCTCAATTTTCAGAAAATCACAGCTGAGGACATGTCTCAGCTGATTGTGCCCCAAAATTTCACTGCGTTTAGAGTGCCACAAGAGGTGTAAGTGATACAGGTCCCCAGTTCACCTCAAAATTCTGTGATGCCCTATGCAAATTGTTGAAAAATCAGACTTTGCAGGTTGTCCACATACCACCCACAATCCAATAAACAAATAGGGCTGAACAACCAGTCACTTTAACAATATCTTTTTTACTCCGCTACTGCTTCACAGGACACTTTAAAGCACCCCCAATAGAATAGTTCAAATATAGCAATTCCCTCCATGTCGACAGGGATGTCACCAATGTATGCCAACATGGACTATAACCCACTTTTACCATTGGCCCTCAGATATGCTTCAGCATCCCTGCTGCAGACAGATTCAAATCACACATCAAAAAGATAAACCAATAAGTGCAGAAGCAGCTGATGAAATTATCTAAGGATGCCAAATAATCTGCTAACCAAAAACGTCACACCCTCAAACTAAAGGCTGGCAACATTATAATGGTGTACACGAGAATCTTTATCTCAAAGTACCTTGCCAGAAGTTAGCATGCAAAATAGCATTCTGTTTCCAATCAACAAGGTTGCGCCCAGTGGGTCCTTTCACGTAGAACTACCCCCCCCATTGGATAATCCACATGGAATTACATGCCTTCGCGCTGACTCCTTTCAAAGGGCAAAGCTGGCGGAGATTGGACTGGTGCTGATAGAAGGAGCACTGAGATTAGAGGTAGAGGAGGTCTAGGACGCCTAAAGGGTCAGGAGGGGAATTTAATACTTGTCTGAAAAGGATATTCCGTATTAGAACAGCTAGATCCCCACAGAGATTGCATTAATTGCCATGAGATGATCAAGAAATGTCATGCATGAAGACCTGATGCATTTGCACCCTCTCCTACCAAGACCCCATATTTCTGCCATCAAACTTCCCTTACTACACAAAAACTACGCATTGGTACAGGACCCTTAGGGGGAATAGACCTTGTTCTTCTAGGAAAGAGTAGTGCAAGGGTCTCTGCCATGGCCATCAGGCGAGACAGGACGCTGCACACCCTTTCACTAAGAAAATTTCTTCTGAGAACTACTGTTGGAAATGATAGTGGACTTGGGCACAACCTTAACAAGCAGTGGGTGAACGCCATCCCCTAAAATATGTTCGCCACATCCTCAAGCCAGAGGGGTCCCTTAACCCCTTCATTATTACAGAATCCATCAAGTCATACATAGATGAGATGGGGGCATCTGCTAAGAGGTTTTTAATCACACTAGCAAATAATAATTGAATTCCCAAAAGGGGATAAATCACCACACTCAATTAAGAAATTCACCTGCCAAATGAATTAATCACCCCAACAAATGCAATGATCTAGAAAACTCTTGTAGATGAAGCAACCCTGAAGGAGATTGGAGCATAAAGTTTGGTGCTTTCAAACGTTGCTGAAAAACTTTCAGTCAAGGAACCATATGAGCTATCCACCATATATAATTCTGGAGGTCCCAGAGAACAACAGAAGGCTTAAGAAAATAATATGGACAAGTTCCCGATCTCCCAGGAAATTCTTAACTGCCACTCTGTTTTAATAGAGGTATGCAAGTCAACCCCTATACCAGTAGTAATAAGCTAGCACTCTGCCTATAGTAGATTTCTGGGTTATGTTGTACTTTTCTTAATAAATGATAATCAAAAAATAGAGATACTAGATTCTATTAAGTTTAAAAGATCAACCCCCTCCAATGAAACAATCATGACCAATGGAGCTCTCACTTATTACTTTCAGGAATGGCTGTGACCATTTCCATAGTATTTTCCCTGTTATTATCCCTTATTGAGGAGAGACGTGGAGCCCACCTCAGGGAGCTACTTCTATAACCTCCACCCATGATAATGCAAGCAACAATTCCCACCATAATTTCAACATAAAGATTGTCAACCAAATATGCCAAGACCAAGACCAAATTGAAGAAAAGGTTATGACAGATCAGAACATTAAAAAAGATACTGAGAGGCTCAAAATTGGAGATATGGTAACTGAACCCATTAGTAGGTGTTGGATATTAGGATTTCCGAGATAATGGAAAGAATATCATCCATTGAACTTTTTTAATTGAACCAATGCATAGACTCAAGAAGAGGGTTAGAGGAGTTACCTTATTAAATTAACTGATGAAATCAGTAGGTGGGATGTCTTAAATCGACCATTGAAAAATTCTGTCAAACCAATTTAAGCCTAAAGTACCCCAAGAATAAGTCCTGCATAATCAAAATGAAGGATCATCAGTAGTTCAGGCAACAACTAGTCAAGGTGGAACTTAAGGCAGTAAATAAGACAAACCTAAGATGGGTATGAATTGAAAATCTGCCAAATGATTAATCTAATTGGTACCAAGTCTTATCTAAATTATTTATTCAACTTAAGATTTTTTCCTATATAAATATGTTACAAAATCATTATGCAATCCAAATGCATCGCCTGACTAAGAGCCTCCCTTCCAGATTTACCCTCCAGTAATTTTATTAACCATTTTCCTTTTAGCGCTTATATTATTATGTGTGCCATATAAGAATTTCTATTTTATACTATAATAAAGTTACGTCATCAATTCCATATCCCATTTTGGTACCTGACTTCAATAAGTCCATTTCGCCACAATTACCATAGGGCGGATACTCTACCTGATAAAGCATAAGTGATGACTTGGCACCCTTTTAATAGAAAATATAATTGTTGTGCAACTTAGCCATCTTCAAGTATTGACTGTCAAGCTTCTTTGGCTTAGCACCATCCAGCTTAAAACAGAAGACAAACCGGATGTGCTCATTTCAGGGGTCTCAGCTGATGCTTAATGATACCTGCAACTAATTGATCACACTATGGAAGATAACCTGATTGATAGTTTCACCCTCTGGGTGCACAATGGGAATAATGAAGAAGATGATAAAATCGGAAATACAACCATTGTCACATCTGAAGATGTTCAATAAAATCCTATGGAAATTCCCAAATCTCAACATCTAACCTTAATTTCCATTAAAGAAGTCTAAGAGTTAATCTATAGAGTCATTGACCCAGGAGAAAGAGCCAACTACAAAAAAGAATCTGAAGTGGACAGGACTCTCATGAACTTGTATAGATCCAGTGCTCTCCCAGAAAATTATGGATCAAATGTTAATCTATTTGACTATATAATGTAATTTGTACACCCTGCGTTATATCATAATGTGCACTTACTAGGAGCCCGCAATGAGGAACTCCATCATCATATTAATATCCAAGAGCCTTACAGATGGCCTATGAGCAGGTACATCATTTGAAAACACAAAGTATAGGGAACATCCGCTGTTTTATCAAAGCAAATTTTTTCTACATTATTCAGCTATGCAATCAAATAGGGACTATTAATTACGGTGTTATTAAGTATGTGGAGGAAGCTATGAAGCTTCTCTGAAAGGACATCATGGAATCGAGCAAAAATAGCAAAAGGTTACTTAGTGTTTTTTCTAAAGAGCTCCAATGACAAGATATTGAGGCCAATGGCGAAATGGCATCCCAAAATTCTACTATCTATCAACAGATGAAGAACAAATCTCCCTTCTAAAGGCCCGTTTAGAGCAAGCCCTTTGATAAATTGATGAGCTGGAGGCCCATTAAACCTCTGAGACTTAATCATTGTTGCAAAATATCTTTCTAAAAAACCTATATCAGAAAGGATCTTGCAAATAGTGCGACTCAGCATCTACTCTTTCTAACACTAATCACCTTAAATTCTTGAGAGCGACTTGAAAGACATATACCCCTTTTGAGAGGACATTAACAAAGTCTACCATTGCCTCAACAAAGTTGAAAACTCTTTAAACTCTTACATAGAAGTTAAAAGAAAAGGCTGACAAGCTTCCTCAGAGAACCAGTCCAAAGAGATGAAGAAGGACTTAAATAAGCGCATTGGAGTATTAGAAGATGAAAGTAAAGCTTTTTTTGGATATTCCACTCATCCGCTCGCCAACAAATTATGATCTGGACATCTGCATTAACAGCTTGGAGAATGATAAAAGCATCCTTGAAAGAAAAACTAATCTTCTGGATGTTTTGCCAAGACTTACCCTTAAGGAAATGGAGCATCATCTCACCCTCTACAGGATCAAATATGTCAACTCTAATGTAAAGTAAAATAGAGTGACATAAGAACCAAAGTTACTGAATCCAAAGCTCCTGGAGTACATATCATTACAGGATTGGAAGTCATTAACTTAAAGCCTTCGTTTAAAGACAAGTTTACACCTTGTGAATTGAGTATCATATCTTTCTTCTACTTCTATGAAACCATTATGGAATTTAATTCCACTTGAATCGCTTTTAAGCCATATGAAAAAACAGTCAATTCTCCACCATCACCTCACCATATCATTTCCCAGTTTATGTCCACAGATCCACCACCAGCTTCTCCAGTGTGGGGCAGCGGTGCACTACCCGCTAGCGTTTACCACCCATCAGGCAAACATGTTCGGACTGGCTCATCCAGCCCACCAAATACATCTGGCCACTATGTCCCTCCAAGGGACTTAGCACTCTACCTCGCACAAGTTGACCCAACCTTCCCTCATCCCTTAGCCCTACCTTAATCCACTATCCACTTTTGTCTCTATGTCAAGTACAGACGGCTCCTTCCATATTCCAACAAAGAGTTAATTGAGCTGGCAACTGCCACCTTCACACCAAAAGGATTTATAGACTTCCGCTCTTACAAGGGCTATTTTGGTATAGGCTTACCACCAAAGAGGACGCAGCTGCTGCAGAAGCTACGTCCTTAATATACAAAAACAGCCCCATTATCACCACCCAAACATGTCTTCCAGAAGATACCACACTTGTGGTGACCTTTGTGAGCCTCCCCTCACACCTTCCCCCTCAAACACTTTATGAGGACCGATTTCAGGCTGGCCACTAATGGCAAAGACCCCATCCTCCAATTAATTGTCCCAAGTGGTGCTGAGCGCCTTGCGACACCTTGGCAATGGCCACCATTACCCCCACTAGCTGAACATGGCTAAGAACATCCCACCGCATGCCTAAATCACATCTGCACCTGACCGTTTCTTTTTGGGCTCTCATCAACAATGGCCGCACAGTTTGCCCCCTCTGCCATGAATTAAACCATACCAAAAAGGATGTCAATACAATTCAAAACCTGCGAATATTGCCAACCCCACCCAGGAGGCAACACAACAGCTTTTGAGTGGGGATTTTGGCTGCCATCACCCACTCAGGTTGTGCGCTCAATGACCAGCAGCAAAATATAGCAACACAAATCCAAGCCAACCAATTTTCACCCGTGCCAACAAATTGGGAGCAGATTTGGACCCATATTCAATCCAAAAATTTACCACCCCAAACCTTACCCAACCACAGCCACCTATTACTAAATCAATTCAAGTCAACCAAAGTCCTTGAGACTTATTGGACGAAGTGACCAAATTTGAAGAAATTGTCCCACTTCCGGCAACCCAATCATTTAGAACCTTTTATGAATTCAGAGTTTTGATGCCCCATTCCCACCCAAACAATATGTATCAAACTCAATGCTATCCCAACTAAAGTGACCACCAGCTTGCTGAGGCCGCGATGGCATCGCCCATAAATTGCCATTTTCATGAAGCTGTGGAAAAATCTTTTGCTTAATTTATAAAATGGTTGCTCCCCCTTTCTCCCCCCACCCCAATTTTCCTATTGCCAAAGAGGAACTCCAACGCTTCTATGAAACTGCACCACCGCCGGCAAACGTGTTGTTACTATGGCAGATTTTCCCCATCCACACATGAGACCAGAGCCAACATTGTATAATTAGTCCAATTTCCTGACACCCTCATCCAAGCTGAACACTATGTTGCCAAATTCATAGAGGCTTTCATCCAGGCCCAAATTGTCAAGCTCAACGCCTATCTACTTCACCTCGACCCTCACTCAAAGATGCCCCAACCCCTTGATATCAACATTAATCCACTTTTCCAATGCTAATTCTGAGGAAGATGATAACAATCCGCCTTTTCCCCCTCCCCCTCGTCCATAGTGGGATAAGCATCTCGCCACTGTGCCACCTGGTAGGTTGTTTTCGAATTTCTTTTGCAAATCCTGCTGCTCATTTAGGGCGGTCAGTTCATGTTTTTTTTGGTTTATTTTTGAAGTAACTGTTTCATTATTGTCCATCACCTAGTCAGATTGCCTTAGTTGCATAATAAAAATGAAGCCATTATGGAAGGTGTGACTAATAATTAAAAGGTTAAGAATATTTCATCTTGTTTAGGCCAAATGCTCAAGAGGTTATGATGCCTCATTTATACGAGTTGTATACCTTGAGAGAATTAAAAGAGGCGCCCATCAAAGAACATAGGTTAAATCAGAGCATGAGTATGAAGAAACAAGCCTTCATGAGGATTGCGCTACACTAAATCAAACTTTTACTAAATTTGCTGATAGCTTTCACATTAAGTCCCAAATGCTGTTGACCTAAAAGATGCTTACCTTAGATGATGTTGTAGCCACCATTATTGCTGGTTTAGATATTAACCTCAACCTAGCCACGTATGCCATGTCTGTCAAACGAAGCTTCAATTCTGTTTTGGATATTAAAAAAATTCTCTACTCGATTTAGTCAATATACACAAGCCAGAGACCTCCTGAAAGGCCTCCACAAAACTCAATGTGTATACCGTGGAGGAAGCAGAACCTCTGAGAGGAGAAGACAAGGTGCAAGTATTGCAATAAGAACAATCATACTAAGGTTACTTGTTAAAAAATAACCCTACCCTTGCCAAACAGAAAAAAGGAAGCTTATCTTATGGTCAGGTACTATTTTAGCTGACTGACAAATAGTACCCAAAAAGCAAGACATTGTCAGCTATTATCTTGCTTGCTCTGAGATCGAGCCAAATGATGGCTCTATAGGGGTCACAAGGGTACAGGTTATTACATTTTAGGTTCATTGGCTGAACTTTCCATTATGACCAGTTGAATGATGATAATACTGCCGTCGCCCAGTTTCTCTTAGGCACTTGCCTCAGTTAGGAAATAGGGTGTCCCAAGTTGAACAAAACATTCAGCGATGTTGATCAGTACCTTACTGTAAAAATATACATATGGTTGATTATCAGCCATCAACCCAGTAACCTTTTTACTGCACAATTTGATTTCCTCATGCTCTTCGTTGCATTGTATAGAATGTATTAATCAATAATAGTATGAAGACTATTATCTGTAGTTGAGACTGAACTATTATTTGGCCCAACGCTCAGTCAGTATTTCCAATTAAATACTCTTGAAATCATATATACAAATATTTGTTCCCTATATTCTTGCCCACCCAATTTTTGTTAACATACCCCAATGACAATCTTTCTTGGCCCAACACACAGTCAGCAGCTATCCCTGATTGTGGTTCCTGATTCTCTAGATCCCCACTTGGATCTTTACTCTTCTCTCTGAGAGTCTTTTAATTATTGCCTTCTGCAATAATATCCTTGATATAGAATGACACAATAGAAGCTGATAGTCTAACTAAACACTGAATTGATAATATTACTGTAAAGATCTTGTTATCTTAAAACTAGAGTTTTTTATTATAGTAAATCCTAGGGAATTATATAGTAGGGGATTTGGCTGTCTAACCCTCGTTTGACACCTCTTCAATTCAACAGCAGTTGTTGCTGTTGAATCACCCATCCTTGTCTCAGCAGCGATGGTTTTTCCTATCCTGGCTAGGATTCCATCATTGGACATTCTTGAGACCACAAATGGAAAGAGTCGTAAAATGTGTCCCTAATGTTTTCCTCTCGATCCAAGTGAACAAACCATAATTGGCTAGCGACCTGTTTAGGTAATGGGACTTATTACCCATTATAGCAGGTCACTTCACCAACCAATCAATTTGCTAGTTGCAGGCGGCATCACTCGCCTCACAACTCACTATTCATTCCCAATCAATTGTTGATGAAACCTGACCGATCCCAATTGGTACACCTGATAGTTAATCACTATCAGATGCCCTATTTCGTCAGCAACTCCACCTGATGAGATCTTAAGTATTTCTCCAGATTGATCCCCTAAGAATATGACCAGGCGAATATCCCAAAATCCCCCAAACATAGTTCCTTCAAAATTTGGGCTTACTAATTTCCAATTCACTTCGCTTTAGGGAATTTTCCCCTAGTGATACAAGGTAATCTAGCAGGCTTGGAATATTGCAAAAATCCCAACACATCCCCCCTCTTGCCTAGCTTTCCAGCGAGAAAAGGACCAGGGAATGAGAACACTTCTTTGGACACTTGGTCAAATACTTCATTGGTTCAAGCGGAGTACACTTGTCAATACTCAACGCTGCTTGGGACAACCTTCGTCATATGACATTCTTCCTCTTCCACCTCTCTACCGCCTTCTCAGAGCGCGGTCTCCACAACCTTCTCTTGTGCTAGGCTGATCGATTTACTTGTGATGATATTAATCCCAGGATCCAGTTTTCCCCCATCAGGGTATATGACCTGCTGTCATATTCAGGATTCTTGGTCCGGCGTCCTTGATTTCCTGATTTTTCTCCTCGTCCTAGACAGGAGACTCTTGCCATCTATGTTCATTTTGCAGCTTAATTAAGAATACTTGTTTCTCATTTGCCCTTGTTTTTTCGCTCATAACCTCTTGGCTGTAGTCCATTCATAATTCTCTTTTTGGAGAGCTTATCTCATTAATTTTGAGATTAAAATCCCCAAATTTGGAGCTTAATGTATTATAGAGTGCATAATGTCAACTTCTATATAAGTCTGACATCCCCCCTCTCGTCCAGCTCATATGTCAAATTCTGAATCTTGCTACCAACAGCTCCTCAATAGTCTGTCTGATCCAGACCTCCGTCTCTTCTAGCAGATGAGTCAGGATGCTCTATGGAACCTCTTTTATGGTCCTTCTAGGACTCATACGCCTAGTCTGGCACAAGCGGCTAGTCCTTCCATCAAATTACCAGAAACGGTAACTAGCCCTCCAAAACCAGGCTGGCCATCATTTTGAACAACTCTCAGCTGACTCTTCCTCTGCAGTCAATTCCAGAATTGGACTTTGAAACCCTCCTGGATTTGGCTCCTTTTTTTGATGCTCCAAACATCATTGTAAATTCTCCGGAGATTATGCCAGTTGCTCTGGATCATTTGTTTCTGGACAGGTCAGACCTGTTCACTGAGTTACTCTATTGACTCAGTTAATTTTACAGACCCGCTGTTCTGGTCTCTGAGCTCTCAATCAGTAACAGCATACACTTCGAGCTCCCCTATGCTGAACTCCAAACCCAAGTCACTGAGGCTTTGACATTAGCGCTGAATCCCTCTGATTTTGACTCTTCTGGATTGGGATACTGACACTTATGCTCTTTGCTTTGATGGACAAGTTCTTTAAAGTTGGTTTATGAAGCTTCCAGCCTCACCTGGTTTCCACCAGTCATTCACCTTTAGCTTCTGCGAAGCCCATAGTCGCCACTTGCAGGATGCAATCCGCTCTCTGCACAACTTTCTCTTCTCTGGAGCTTCCCATCAGTATATTCCACTGATGGCGTTAATAGGAGGCATGATTCAGCAACCCCATCAAGTATTCCTTTTTTGTTGCTGGCCCACATGTCTGGTGTCCTTGATGAAGCCTGTTGGCAGGTGCTCAAGGCAAATCTTCTGGCTCCGCTTTTACTAGGATTACTAAGAGTTATTCGCTGATTGCCTCTTTCTTTAGCTGCTTTCCTCCCCGCTCCAGGGTTT
The DNA here is from genome assembly GCA_022478985.1 of Massospora cicadina. NCBI lineage: Eukaryota > Fungi > Entomophthoromycota > Entomophthoromycetes > Entomophthorales > Entomophthoraceae > Massospora > Massospora cicadina. The sequence goes on along the minus strand of JAKSZP010019337.1, from coordinate 6,336 downwards.
CATGATTGGCATCTTCTGACATCGCAATTTCCCTTCCCCTAGTCACTTTTTCTCAGGGCTTGGCTTCTGCTCAATGAACTTGGTTTTGTGTATGTCTCGTCCTTACAAGTGTCTAATAGCATATTAATTTTTGGGTGGGCTGTTTATTCCTACTGCGATTCATCCTCCCTCCCCCAAGAGGCGACATAGGCGGAATCATCCCCATACCATGGAAAATTAATAAAAATAAAAATTCTAAAAATATATCAGCTTTTTTATCCATGCATTGTAAAATTTTTTTCCATTATCTTTTTTAATTTTTCTATCTTTATTCTTCTTTTTTATTATGGGACTTGACCTTGTTTCAGTTCAGCAGTCCATCTTTTCCCCCAAAATAGGTCCTGGGTACTTAAACCTACCAGTTTTTCCATAGTTCAGAGGTCCTTTTTTCAGACTTAACCATCTAGATTGGTTCAGAGGTCCTTTTTTTGGACTTGCCCTAATCATCAGGACATGACCAACTTAATAGTTTATAAGTCCTTCGGGAACTCTTTTATTTTTTCCTCAATCAAACGCTTTAGATACTTAGCATGGACTCAATTTACAACTCTTCCATCCTAGAGATTCTTGATGGAGTAAGCAATAATCACCATCTTGGCGATTACTTCAAACTGACCTGACCACAACTCATCTAATTTTTTTCTTCATCTGAAACCATGCATATTGCAATAGGCAACTATTTCCCCCATTCAATATTCTTCTAATTCAGGTCAGTTTTTGTCATCCGTCAATTTTGCTTGTATCCTTTTCTTCAAGGTTGTATCAAATGATTGTGATTGCATGTTGATCAGGATACTCGTCAGTCAATTCAAGTATTGCTTGGTACAAATCCCCATTGTAGGTTCCAACACCAAATATAATATCGGCGGCAACGCGGCCTTTCTTCCATATAATAATTTAAACAGCATTTTCCCATCGCCATATGATGACTAATGTTGTAGGCGAACGTCACCAAACTCAGGTACATTCTCCACGCTGAAGTTCTCCCTGCGACTAGCTTCCTCAGCGTCATGGCCAACATCCCATTGACCCATTCTACCAGTCTGTTCATCTATGGCGGTATAGTACTGACATGACTCCTCGGATTCCCATTATTTCGTTTAACCTCAGGATCACATGAGATGTGAAGTTGGTCCCATTGTCACTCAATAGGACTTGCGGACATCCATGCTGGTATACTACTTGATTCAGGATGAATCTCACAGTACTGGTAGCGTCTACTCTAATTAGGGCCTTTGTTTCACCCATCTTGTCAGATGATCAATGGCAACTATGATGTAATTGACTCCCCCTGTGCTCATCGTCAGCAGTCCCATCACATCAATGGAAACCATGTGCCAAGCGAATCCAGGGCGGACCAGTCAGTATCCAGTTGTATTCTTGTGTGGTTTGTGCAGCTGGCACTACACATAACAAGCCAGATGATACGCAACATTGTAGTTGATCGAATCCCAGTAATAATACTGGAAAATATGGTTGGTTGTTTTCCTCAGGCCTCCGCGCCTGACAACCTTGTGAGCTGCTTGTACTATTGCTACTCTTTCCGATGGTTTTGAAAATATTAGACACTTCCTGTTGATCATCTTGAATACTTGTCCATCCATACTCTCGGTTTTCCATCACTTTTCAAAGCACACTTTGGATTTCTTAAATCCCATCCCTGATTCTTCCTTTGACCATTCTCTGTAATAGCTCATCCGCCTGCAGGTATACCAACTGGACCATTATCAACTGTGATAAGCCATCCACATTCTGATGAGAAGCCCCCACTTGGTTGACTATCTCATAATCATAAGCCTGAAGCTTAAGTGCCCATTGGGCCAGTTTTCCTTTCAGTACCCTTAGATTGTACAGCCAATGCAGCGAAGAGTGGTCCATCACCACCTTAAAGTGCATTCCGTGGATGTATAACTGAAACTGCTTACATGCGTATATGACTGCAAGGCATTCCCGCTTGGTCACAGTGTAGTTCCTCTCAGTGGCTGAGAGTGTCTGGCTCACATATGCCACCGGATGCTCATCCCCAATTTTGTCTACTTGGCTCAGTATGGTGGTGATCGCCATCAACAAAGCATTAGTTTGAATGATAAACTCCAAATCAAGATTCATATATTTCAGATTTGGCGAATATATCAAATACTGGCGTAACTCATTGAAGGAGTCCTAGGCCTCTTCATTCCATACAAATCCTTTCTTAGATCCTTCAATAAATGAAACAAAGGTTCGGCTATTCAGGTGAAGTCCCAAATAAATCTTCTGTAGTATCTGACCATCCCAAAAATTACTTAGATGTCTCAGACACTCTTTGGTACAGCCATAAGCTCTATAGCTGATATATTCTGGGTTGTGGCTGCAATCCACTTAAGTTGATCACAGATCCCAGGTATTCCAACTCTTTCTTGAAGAAGTGGCACTTCCTTGGCTTGATCTTTAGGTTAGCCATGGACAGTCTCTTAAAACTTCTTCCAAGTGATGCAAGTGATCAGTAAACATTCTACTGAACACATTGACATTGTCCAGATATACCAGGATGCACGACAACTTCAGGCCGCTTAATATCGCGTCCATGGCCCTCTAAAACGTCGCAGGCTCATTGCAAAGACCTTGGGGCATCCTCGTCAGTTGATATAGCCCCTGCGTGGTAATAATCACGCATTTTTCTTGATCTTCTTCTGGCAAGTAGATCTGCCAATATCCCAAGATCAGATCCATTGTGGAGAAATACTTTGCTTCTCCTAAACGATCCAGTGCATCATCAATCCTCAGTAGAGGGATACAAATCTTTCTTTATAATTTTGTTCAGCCTCTGGTAGTCAATCACTACCCGCTTTGATCCATCTTTTTTCTTTATGATCAGAATTGGGCTTGCCCAGGGACTTGATGACGGAACTAGAAGCCCATGCTTCGCTAGTTTGCTGATCTCATCCTCCACTACTGCTTCAGTGGCTTTTGATCTTCAGAACGGTCTCATCCTTATCATTAAATCTTCCCCAGTGTCGACCTTATAGATTATGTCTCATGCACATCCCAAATTGTGGTCGTCCTGAGTGAACACTTCTCAATATTTCTCAAATATTCCGAGCACCTCCTCTTTCTGCCCTTCTGGCAGATCTGCGAGCTGCTCCCAATCAACCAATAGGTTGATGCTTTCAGCTCCCCCAGCCAGTAATCCCATTTCATTAAGAGACCCAAAACTGTGGAATTGTCTCAATTCAGCCATTAGGATCAAATGAATAAATGCGATGATCTGATTCCTCTTGATCTTCATCAGTTTTTTGCTCAAATTAGTCAGGAGAACTCTTATTTCTCCATGGCCTGGCATCATTATCCCAGGAGCCATCCATAGCTCCACTCTAGACCTCTTCCAGGGACTTCCAACCTCCCCATACAACAGCTCAGGAATCTCCAAAGTCAACCCTGTGTCAATTATTATCTGTGATCCAGCTGGTATGGTCCTTTCTTTCTTGATCCTTAATGATATTCCTCAGTTTTCTAGGATTTCCACCAGCATCTCGCGTCACTTCCTACCAACTAATTGGTATTGAATCGGCACAATACCATCATTGTATATCAGAATAATGAAGTTGTTTCTCCGATTCAATGGAGCTTCACCGTCCTTCTGGTATACCAATAGTAACGTCTGACCCAGGATGGTCAACGTATTATCCTCGTAGTTACATTTAAATGCATATTTCTGTAGAAACTCCGTTCTGATCAGGATACCATGGTTTTGGTTTGCCAAAACTATCTCTGGTGCAGATACCACCAATGACCCAAATCAGTGTGGCAGCGCACTATACGCTCCACAGGAAATGGTGGTGTTCAGCTCAGCTGTTCTGTATTCTCTCTTTTGTTCCAAGTCCAACGAGATCTTCATCCTTTTTACCAGCTTGGTTGACACAATATTGATGGGTGCTCCGCTGTCAACAATCTCCCTCACCCTCACTTGATTCACTTGAATATCTATATATGTAAACTCAGAGTATTGTAATATAGTATTTACTGAGTGAATGGCGGCATTATTAGCCAAATCTAGGGTGTGAATAATTTGTGCCAATAATTCAGGAAACAATTCCTTTATCGCGCCAAGGGGGATAGACAGATTGGCTTCATCTAAATGGACGTCATAACTCATCAGGATTCTTGGCAGTTCGAATCTTCTCCGCCAGTTGTCTGGAGTACAGCTGGGCAACTTCCTGAATTTTCTCAGGGTCAATCTTCTTCACACCAGCTCTGGTCATGGCATTCACATCCATATTGACCATTTGGTATAGCTGATCCTGCTCATCATCTACAATCAGATCGCTAATATCTATTTCTTCATTCAAGATATTAGGAGGAACAGGTTTCTCTGCCGCTTTAGACAGTTCCTTGTCTAGGCAGTGAGCCCTTTTTATAAATCCACGGCATCTACTGTCTCCTTGGCCTGGACCAGATTAATCTGATCCTTCAGATTTTTGCAGTGTATGGCGAAATGTCCTTTCCCGCCACACTGATAGCAGACCTTCTCTTTCTTGCTAAACCATCTGAATTCTTTGGGCTTATTTCCTGGCACAGTTCAGTTTGTAGCCTCCTTTGCTCCTTCATTTCCCTTCGTGGGATTCAGATCTTGTACCAGATTTGACTTGAAGCTTCTTTTTGGGGTACCAAACGTTGCTCCCAAAATCTTCAGGTTGTCTACCATTTGTGAGGTAGTTATCTCTGTCGCAAACAGGGAAGACATCATTTGATGCAAATCGCGATAGTGCTGAAGGGCTTCTTGCAAAGCAATTCTAGCATCAAAGTCATCCAATACTTTTGCTCCGGCCAGGATCTGCGACTCCTGGTAAAATTGATCCCTGAAGCTAGCAAGAGACTCATATTTATGGAACTGAATTCCCATAAATTCTTGTTTGAGTTTCAAAATGCAGGTTGTACCCCCAAATTCCTTCATAATGGCTGCCTTAACCTCAGCATATGACCAGCTGTCCCACTCCAAGTGGGATAACACTTTCTGACAGTCAGTGTCCAGGCAGTTCATGACTGTCAACGCCTTTTGACAATCTCCGTAGCCATACATAGTCATGTCAAACAGTCAGAAAAACGCTGGGGCGTTACCCCAGTGGAATGTTGGCAATTTCAGCGTTGCCCTAAATTCCTTTGAGTCATTTCAGGCCGATTCTCTTGGTTTGGCTACTTGGCTAACTTGTGGAGTGACTTTGAGCGTCATCTCCAAAAATGGCATTAAAAGTGGGTGGCATATTTCTTAGGGTATTCGACTTCCCAAGTATCATGCAAGGACTTTTCTCTTTGGCATTAGTGGCTATATTGGGCTCACAAGCACATCTGTGATATTTCAGTTCCTCCACTTCTTTGATCAATTTCTATATATTTGCAACAAACTTTCTTAAATGAATGCGATCCGCTTCTCACTCCATTTTCAATTATAGGACCTCTCAAATGAGGTCCCCTTCTTTCTTCTTCAACAAGTTTACTTTGCTGAGTAACTCATTCCTGAATTTGGCTACATTCTCTACTCCTTCCTCCACCTTGGCGACTTATTCTTCCAAGGCTGCGAACTCCCTATGGTCCACTGCATTTAAGGTACTCTGATTCACAGTGGCGATCTCAGTCCACAGCTTGCGTATTTCTTCTTTATATGACATTATAATAGGTTCTTTACTAATCTACCCCTGTAGTGAGCACCAACTTGTAAAAATTTAATAATGGTTGATATTGGCCATCAACCAAGTAACCTTTTTACTGCACAGGTTCAGATTTCCTCCTGAATTTCCTCGTGTTGTATAGAATGTATTAATAAATAATAGTAAGGAGACTATCATCTGTAGTTAAGATTGAACTATTTATCGGCCCAACGCTCAGCCAGTAATTCCAATCAAATAATCTTGAAGCTGTACTTGTAGGGATTTATTTCCTATATTCTTGCCCACCCAATCTTTGTTAACATACCCCAATGACAATCTTTCTTGGCCCAACACACAGTTAGCAGCTATCCCTGATTGTGGTTCCTGATTCTCTAGATCCCCACTCGGATCCTTACTCTTCTCTCTGAGAGTCTTCCAATTATTGCCTTCTTCAATAAAATCCTTGAGATAGAACAACACAATATAAGCAGATAGTCTAACTAAACACTGAATTGATAATATTACTGTAAAGATTTTGTTATCTTAAAAACTAGAGTTTTTTATAGTAAATCCTAAGGAATTATATAGTATAGGATTTGGCTGTCTAACCCTCGTTTGACACCTCTTCAATTCAATGGCAGTTGTTGCTGTTGAATCACCCATCCTTATCTTG
>JAKSZP010019336.1:0-18911 GCA_022478985.1 Massospora cicadina | reverse complement strand
TGTTATGGTCTCTTTTTGTAAATTTTCTAGTAACACTTTCACTTCTCCGTTCCCAGGTGGTAGAAACCCTGGAGCCACATGTGGCTCGAGCTGAGAATGTTGGTAAGGAGCTATTATTTCACCATAAAGCCCTTTTGGGACATCAATTTGAGATCAGTCCCTACTATGCATTAGTGTCTAGAGGTTATGCTCCAATTGCTTGCCACTCGAAATGGAATTCCTTTATATTCATAAATCTGGTTGGGGAGGACCCTGGTCCATTGCTTCAGTTTTCAATAGCGCATAGGAATTACTATGTCGCTGTATGCTAGATTGATTTGACTAGAATGGAACGAGTCTGTTGGGGTTCCACATGAGGTAAAATAAACAGGAATCTGTTGTCCTAAAAAACCAAGTGTTTCCTCCACCATGTTTATCACAACACCAAATCTCCTCATAAATACTGCACCAATTAGCATGTCATAGTTGTTGTTTGGCAGAATCACCGCTGTATGAAAGCCTGGACAGACCCAAATCATAAGGGCAATGCAATATATGCACCTTCAGATACAGTGCTATGCGTCCACGAGGTTCCATATACTACTTGATGGTCCACATCCAGTTTGAGCAGAAGCTTAGCCACCAACTGAGTAGAGACTATGTTCACAGGGGCTCTAGTATTAATGATAGCACGGATTTTTGTATTTTGAACAAAAATGTCACAATAAGTACATTATGAGTAAGAGGAACCATCAGTGTTTATTGCATGTACATCTAAGGGCTTAATGTTACTTAAGAAAGAGGAGATGCTCTTGCCAATCTGAGGGTACTTATTATTGATTTTCCCCACTGAAACGGTGGTGCATACTCCTACCAAAGAAGTAGTAGCCATCGGAGGATCCTCATAACTTGTGCCAGTCTGATCCAAGATCTGCCACGCATATGGCTTCAGCACTTCCTAATGAAACACAGAGCTTGAGGGTAAATTTATATGTTTGGAACTGGAAGCAGGGATACCCAATGTGAGCTGTTGGTATAGTAGTTCATCCAATTGAGTTTCATATCCTTCCCAATTAGGAGCAGGGGATTCGTTAAGGACAAGTGGATTAGACATAGCGGAGGTAGAGCATCCCATCTCTACTCCACTCGAGATTTTCCCTGCAAGGTCTCCTCAGTTGGTAGTGCATGCACTCGTGTTCTACTAGGGCAGTTTGCCACATAATGCCCCCTCTGGCTGCATTGGAAGCAAGTATTCATGAAGGGTTTACATATATAACATGTAGTGGAAGGACCAGGTCAAAAATTGCCGGTATGTTTCCAAGGTTGGGAATGAGCTGGCAGATCATATCTAGATCAGAAAGGATTCACAGATCTGTATGACAAATGAATACGTTCCAGTGGATGGTAGCATAGCCGCTGTAGCTCATACTCTGAAGTCTTTGGTGCAGGGATAACAGAGGGTTTCCAGACTATATTAGAGGCGCTGTTCGTGGCAGAGAGTTGGCATAAAGTATTCATGATTTGACTAAGTCATGCCTCTTCGTTCAACACGTGAGACATAGCATTAGATAGTTCCCAATATGGTTTAACAGCCGCCTTAATCACAATACCCACATCCTCGGTGGATAAAAGGTTGGCTCTGAGTAGTACATGTGCTTCCGCTGAGAAACATTTGGCAAAATCTGACAGAGTCTCATTTTGGTGAGGTTAGTTAGTCAGAAAGTCAGCTTTATGTTGGGCCATCTTGGTTGTACCCCCAAACAGCTGAAGAACAATCACCTTAATATACTCATAGGATGCCGAGATGTTTGGGAGGTAACAAGTAACTTGATTGGCGCTGTCTAATCAAGAGCAGACAGCAAAAGTTTCGCTTTTTGTTAATCAGAAACTCCTTCCATGGTGAATTCAAATCTCTTGAAATACCCATGTAGATTTCTATCATGACTAAAAGGAGGTAAGTTCTTGATTCACATGGCTTTGCCTTGCTTCATACTTCTGCAGCAAGGATCCAGTGAATTGGTTCCAGATCAACTAAGGGAACCAACCCCATGGGAATTATTATACCGCCATTTAGTCAAGCTCAAATCCAGCATGATGAACTCAAAGGAAGTAGAGTCGCACGGGGTATACATTCCATCGCTTGAAGGATATTCATTAGTGGAGTCATAGCATTCATCCCCCAAATTGCCACTGACTGCACCATTCCCCCCAGCTCCAGCATACTCTGCCAAATGCTCATTGATCATCTGCTCCACTTTAATTAAATGACATCTACACCGCCCATCCTGTAGTTCCCTTTGCAGTGTCACATATTGATTTTGCAGCTCCTGATGATATTCCCTTTCCTCATGCAACTGCAGATCCACTGCTTGTAGGCGCGAGAGGACACTTCTGATTGTACTTCATTTATGGCTGTACTGTCAGCTAGCATAATCCGCTTGTTGGTTAGCCTCATCCAGTCTGGTCAGTAGAGTGACTTGTTCCCATATCAATCTTTCATTGGCCCAACTAAGGTTATTAAGTCGTTCTTGTATATCAGTATACTCCCATGTCTCATAGAATGGGATAAGGAAAACTCGACGCTGCTCAGCCTGACTATCTGCTTCCAATTGGGTAACCCGGTGGACTAGCTGCAGGTACTCAGGGGACATCAATCAAAGGTTAAGCTCATTATCAGTCGTTTGCTGGCTACTCCATTCAATATGAAGTTGGTTTACTTCAGCTGATATGAAGCCAACTTGATCCACCACTTGCTGTTCCACCAGTGCTATTTTTTCTTTAAGCTGGTCTAACACGTCTTCAAGTGCTTCTGCCCATTCAGTTAACCTGTCATAAAACGCTCAGTATTGTGGCCCAGCGTCGTGATGTTCCTGAATCCATTCCATCAATAGACCATGTCAATCTAACAGCTCGTCAATTACTTGAGACAACTCAAGATGCAACTGGGGTACCAACATGTCTAACTGGTGGCGGATGTTCTCAACACGGTGGTCCACTTGCCCAAGCGCCCCTTATACCTCCAAAAAAGAGTGATCAAGGCAGTTGAGCAAGAGGCAAATATCATTTTGCTGTGCTTGAGCAAATTGCACCACATCTCCAATTTCTATATTGTGGCCAGCCAATACTCGTAGTAGTTGTTGAATAGACAGTTGCACATATGCAACTAGATATTCCTCAATTCCACGAGTACCAAGGCGACGAGTCAACCCTGTTGTTGTTGCATTCAGATAAGACATGTACATGGTGTAACGATCTTCTTGATCACGTTGGTTATAAAAAAGACTCAAGGCATACTCCCCGCCTCATCTTCATATAATTGATACCCACATAACAACCACTCCATAATATCCCACAGCTGCTGAGGGGTCATATTTGTGGAGCGCTCTAGTTGGTTGGCTGTCAGCTCAGGGCACTTTTCGAGTTGCAGATTGATCACAACTTCATCATTACCTGGTTCAGTCACAGGGAATAATATTGGATCAATATTAGATGCCTCCTGTATTTCTTCCGCATGATGGGTGCAGAATCCAATAGAATGGTGATGTAACAAATGAGGGCTCATCATTATATTCACAGCGTTGAATAACTACAGCTGACCAATGGCCCCTGTAGTGAGCACCACTGTTAATACTCGGCGTATAGTCTTGATTCCTCCAAGTCAGTTTGTACAGGGTATTAGCCACTGGGCAACCAAATCAGATGATATTAAGATTGCTTATTCTTTTAATAAAACTAATAAACTTCTCGCATGGATCTATCGTCCCTTATTTTGACCTTTATTATTGTACTAATACACAGACCTTTCTGCAACAACCTAATTTACCCACAAAAAAACCCCCATCTATTTACTCTGTAACTCTTTATATCTTAATTCCCCAAGCCAGATGCATCCTTGGCTTGGTGTCTTCTATTCATTTTCCCCTTTTGATTCAAAACTCTCTTTTATATAATCTCAGCGTAATCTCCCATTCTCACTGATTGGTTGACATTTCAATTGATTATTATTCATATGCTTCTCTTTGTTAGCCTTGAGACTTGTCCCAATTCCCCCTCCAATCTGTCGTATAGTCAGTGTATCATCCAGTCATATTAACTTCCCAACAAGGAGTATTATCTTTAACGCCTTAGATTTACCATGATGACCAATGGTGAGTCCATTATGATGGTCCCGGATGATTTCCAGGCGCAGTGGTCCAGCAGGAACCCATAGGTGCCCCTGAAACCACACCATCTCATCCTTCACGTGATAGCCCCTGGATAGATCTTCTTGGTTCTAAGCGCTCTTTGCAAGTACCATAGTGTATTCAGCTGATAGCGGTTGAGAAAGGACTACCTTTCTGAACATACTATATTCCTCTGCATGCTCCAGAGGTGCAAGCGCAGGCCCGTTGGCCAGGGGAGAGGGAAGTTGTGACACAATTTTATTTGGCAGAATCATCAACTGTGTGTTATGAACTTCTACCTCCTTGGGATCGGGTGCTAAAGCAGGGTTGTGGCTCAAAGCATCCACCAAACCATTATCCTTGCCCTTGTTGAACTCATAAGTGAATGCAAATTGGGCAAGGGTCTCATTCCAATGGGTCTGCCGTAGGGTTAGGACATGAGGAGCGCGGTAGTACAGCAAGCCACGGTGGTCTGTACATACCCAAAATGGTTGAGATGAGCCAATGCAAGTGGTGATGCCAATAAGTCAGCGCCTCGACTACTGCCAGTAACTCCTTATCATAAACGGAGTAATTCAACTCTGGCAAAGACATTTTACTAGAAAAATATCCTACCGGATGCTCTATCCCATCTTCGCCTACCTGTAACAAGGCAGCCACTATGGCGAAGTTGGAGGCATCCATAGACACAATGAACTCTTTGGAAGGGTCAACATGGCAAAGGACTGACGTGGACAACAGGGTGCACTTTACTTCTTGGAAAGCATCCTACAAAATGGAGGACCACTGAAGCACCTTTGCACCGCTAACCTTATATAAGGGTGCTGCCACCTCAGAAAGATTTGGCGTGAACTTCTTGAGAAACGTACATGTCCCCAAAAAGCTTCTCAATTCTTTGACTGAGGTGGGGGTGGGCCACTCACAAATCTCCTTCTCCTTGTCTGGTTTTAACATGTGTCCTTAGTCAAACACGACGTTGCCCAGAAAAGTGACCTGGGACTTGAAAGATTCACACTTGATTATCTTCAGCGTAAGGCTGGCTGCCTTTAACCTCTCCACTACTTACCAAAGGTGTACTGCATGGGACTCATGGTCAGGGGAAAACACCAGGATATCATCCATGTAGGCAACCGCGCATACCACTAACAAATCCCCCAACGCTGCATCAATGCGGCGTTGAAAGATATCAGGGGCATTCTGAAGCCCAAAGGGCATGACCCAAAACTGGAAGATCCCTAGTCTGGTGCGGTATTTGGTTGACCACTCTTGTCCCTTTTTAATTCGAATCTGATTGAACGCATTGAGGCAATCCAGCTTGGAAAAGACCTTCGCCTTCTCCACATAGCGTGCAATATGAGAATCTAAAGGGATGGGATGTAGTTCCAGTACAGTGACATTGTTGAGGTTCCCATAGTCTATGCATGGGCGTAGAGTACCACCAGCCTTCTCAACAAAGAGAAATGGGGAGCAAACAGGAGAGGTCTGCTGAAAAATCGCGCCTTTAGCTAACTGCTCCTTCACCCAAACATCTAACGCTTCTTCCTCCAGGATGATCAAGGGGTAAATGGGAGAAGATATATGCACCAGATCCAAAGTGAGTTTAAAGTCACAATTGAATGCGGAGTGCTCAGGGAGTGTGTTGGCAGATGCTGCATCAAAAGAGGATTCCAAACCCTCCAGGCAAGAAGAAATAGAAACTTCCAACTGAAGGCTTCAGCAAAGGGGCAAGGCTAAGGGTGTGAAGGTAGGGCCAGTGGGGCAAGTCGCCCTGAGCATCAGCCTCAGAAAAAGGAACAACAAGTGTGCGACCATTCTTTACTGTAGGGGATAGGGTATTCTCTTTCAAGTTGGTTCTAACGTCAAACTTCCGCCACCACTCCACACCCAGAATGATAGGGTACAGGAGGTTTTTGATAGCATGGAAGTGCTTGAACAAGTGGTATTTGCCAACCTGATAGTCCACTGTCCCAATGATCTTCAGAGTGGGAATACCTTGAGATTCTTCTCTTTAACCATACCACCAGGCAAGTAATGCAGCCCGAGGTAGTCGGCTAGGCTCAAGTCCATAAAGTTTTCTGTGGCCCCAATAACAAGCAGAATAGTGGTGCTGAATTTCTCTAGAGGGGAGGAAAGGATAGCAGTCAGTAAAAAATACCCAGAAAGGCTTTTATTTAAAGCTGAAGTTGCCAGTAAATCCCCACCAAACTCTTCATTTGGCAATAACATGTCACCCTGGTATGATTTTAGATCGAAAAATGGAGAGAGGATACTTGGCCACTCTTACTACTGAGGCCACATATCCCACCATATCTTCAGCAGGGGCGTAAACATTTTCATATTGGAAGCGCAGTTCTTTTTCAGCTTCCTGAGTGCTATGAATCATGGAAGAGGTCAAATGGGGATTTTCTGAAGTGATTCCATACACATGAATAGGTTCCATATCTGAGCCATGAGAGAGCAAATATGGTTCAGAGGTATATATTAGGTTTTTGTCATAAAACGCGTTATTAGACGTGAATGACCCTATTCATATAGCAACAACAGAATGCCTGCCATTATCCAAGGCCAACACCCCCAGTGCCATCTGCACCAATTCTGCCAGCATCATCTGAATGCGCTTTTTAAATAAAACTTATTTATTAAAATTGAAATTGGTAATTTCAACGGAAAGTTGGGGAATCATAACTTTTGGATCTCAAAGCATCCGCATCCACCAGGTACGATCACAAAAGGTGGATACTTTCCAGTTGGAGGCAACCATAATAACGCTGAGTTGATTAACCTTCAGAAAAAAGAAGAAACAGTGGTGCAGCTGACCACAGCCAAAGCCCTTCAGCCGGCACCCACCATTTACACTTCAGAAAAGTCCCACATGGAAAAAGTTTGTGCACATAATTTTAGGTGTTTAGATGACTAATTTAAGGAGAGTGTTTATAACTTTCCTGTTTCCCACATGGTGGTGCTCAGTGCACAGAGCCAACGCAAGGAAACTAGCCGTTAATACCCAAGCTACTAGAGCCCAGCAGAGGGTGCTGGAGCAATAATAACTAAATCAGAGAAGTGAGATAAATAACCACCCAAAAATGATGCGATGTACAAGGGAAAAAGGGGTAAACGTCCCAGGTTGGAGGGTACCTGGGCATACCAACGGTGCATGATGGAATATGCTCATCATAGTGGAAATATAATAGTTAATGTAGCGCAAAACCTCCCTGAAGGGGTCTGCACACAGGATAAATTGCAATAACATTTAATAAAAATGGTAAAACGGGAAAATTGTTCATTAGGAAAAGTTGACCACCAAGGAGTGTTGGTTGCAAAAAACATATTTAAGCCGAATTGGGGTAATTATGGTTATGCAGAAGTGTGCCCAAGCCCTGACGCACCAATAAACAAACGCTCCCATCCAATTTGGTCAAATACACCAAAACTGCCTTCACTTGAGTGATTGATTGCAGCTGTATTCTACCCAAACTCATAATTTTGTAACACAAATGGGTTTCAAAACCCTGTTCACCAATTAACTGAATTGAACCATCTTTGTTTGTTACATAGATCGTCCGTTTTAACGCTTTGGATAACACAAGGGGCTGGGCGTTTTGCACCTCATTAGTACCAACTTGGGCATATTGGGCTTGTACCCAGCGTTGGTCTAACGTGTGCTTAAGGTCAGGAAGAGCCTGAAGTTTCGCCTTCTGGGCCTCCTGTCACCCAGCCTTATCCTTGGCGTTGGTTCCTACTATAAAATTGTTCAACCATGACATAACTTGCTTTTTAGCTCTTGCTTTTGTGGACTTGCTCAGTACGGTCACATTTGATGCTCCAGAAGTAGTCTGCCATCATATGCATGTCCAATTGCCATTGACAACAATCTTCCAACTGTCTTTAGGTCTTTATGGAAGCGTTCCCCCAGCTCATCACTAACATATCTGTTGGAATTCAGGTTTTCCTATGCTCGCTGGTGTTGAATAAACTGAATACCAACAATTTTCAGCAGGAGAGGTTACACTATCAACTGCAAGAATAACCATTTTAGGGGATAATTTATAATTAAAGTTGAAATATGAAACCTTTTTAAAGTTATTAAAGTTTAAGTCTTTATAAATGTTTTATTATGATGGCAAGGGGTAAAGAGAAAAACCTACCATGATCTTGCTGCTTAGTACTAATTGTGTCAAGGCTCAAAGTTTGGATCAGGCTAGGCATGTCTAAATTAAGGAATATGGGTATTTGACCTCTTGGAGCTTTTGAGTCTCGCTTTGCTTCAATGGAATAGCCAATGGAGGGTCAATACTGGGTAGGACTAGTCTGTTAGGCAAAGATTTAATATATTTAACCCAATAAATGGATGGGAAAATATTGTACCTTGTGGGACCCCCCTCCACCCTATAAAAGGAGTTGGTCTCCGCCTGGATGTGTGAATTAAACTGAAAAGTGGGCTATGGATAAACCTTGAGAAGAATCCCTTGATTCTGCTGCACAGTCAGTGCAATCCAATTGCCCAAACTCATTTTATTTGCCCAAGACATATTAAAAAAGTGTTACTCCAACTTAAAGGGTTCCATTGAAAATCAACCAGGGTCTTTTGGCTGATTTTATCCATATTGAAACCCAAATAACCCTCATATTAATATTGGGCTTATAGTTGTCCAAAAATATCCAAGGCTCTGGGCAAGTGATCAATATGGCTGTTCAGGAAGTGCACCTTTATACTCATGTTACATCCAAGTTTGCAAAAAGACTTTAGCATCCTTTGAAACAGAAGTACATAGTTTTCTGCTTTTTTAGTACCAAGGAAGTTGTTAATAACTACTACAAAAGACATCCATGCTGTTCTCTCCTTTTGATCCTTCTTTCTGAAAATTTCCTAGTCATGTATAAAGGAATGAATGTGAGGACCATCAAACAATCCTGCTTTTATTTTCTTAAATGAAAGGCCAGGAAAAGCAGAAACAATGTGTTGTAAACATTCATTTTCAGTATTCAGAGCCTTTACAACGTACTTCATCAAGCTATCTTGATATGAAGTGGGGGGAAGATGATTCTGACTTAACTGTATTGCCTGAAAATGAGAGCATGTATAGGAAAGTGACTTCATATTTGGAATCACTGATGCCAAAATACATAAAAATAGATAAAAAATATCATGCAACAGACAATTTTTGTTCCCTATGTGTTATTTAAGGGATGGGATCTAAGGGAAATGCTAGTTAAAGAAGGGTTAGTTAGAACTCAAAGGGCAATAATCAGATTAAATTATGTATAGATATGATTAGGATAGTAGTTATTAGTAGTTTAGTTTTTATGGAAGCACTTGATTTTAACACATATCAATCTATTTGTGTATTTAATAAATAGTCAACAGATATTTTGGTTGGAAATAACGATTTAAGAATATATCAGGGTAGATGGCATATGGATAATAATACAAAAATTAGCATAATTGAAGCGTGCTAGTCTTATTAATTAACTTATTTGAAAATTTTATTTGAGGTGGGTTAATCTTCAGACAAATATACCGCAGCAATAAAGGATAGGGAGTGAGAATATAGGAATGGGGGACAGAATCCAAGTACTAGAGGTAAAACCTTCATAACATATTCTGATAGGCAAGTAATATACATGATATAACTTCACTAATTTGCTTGTTTGGACTGTGGCATGTGTCAAGATTTCAATATGACTGGGCAATAATCTAGTGTTCCAGTGAATTGTTAATTAGATGTGAAGTGAGCTCTGAGGGCGAGTAATAGGTTAGAGCAATGTGAGGGGAATCAATCGAATCAATTAGGGTTCAGTAATTGAGGAAATTCCGTTGAAGCCTTGAGGGTCAAACGAATTCTACATTGATAGTGAATTGAGAATTACTAAGTGAAATGTGTTGAATCCGTTGAGGAATGCTAAGGGATAAAGGTTGAGCAACTGAGAGAAGGGGGAGGGAGGTTTTTTAGGAGAAGAAAAAAAGTGAGTAAGAAGAAGGAGAGAACATAAGCAGAGAGGGTCTGCTGGTTAGATCATATTAAAATAAATAGTAGCGACATTTGGGCAAATTTTCTCAGATTTTTATACAAGTTTACTACATTTAATTGAGGAACCAATGGTCGCCATATTGTTTTGCCGTTTCTCAGTGGGCTGAACCCTGCGCAATTCATTCAGCAGAAATAAGCTGTATCTGCCAAAAAGTTAACAGTGGTGCTCACTACAGGGGGCCCATTGATCAACTAATTACAACTTCATCAATGGTACCTATGGCGCAACCAGCTTGCTTTGATGGGGTACTACCCCCGGTGGTTGAGACAACTCACTATGGGAACTGAAGCTTGCTTTGGATACCTTACTTCAGGCGCAAAAAGTGCTGTTTCATGAGAATAAGAATATTACTGAGAAGCTCAACCATGCCTTCCGCCAACTGCTTCTGGTAGGTGACCATGTCAACCAACTTGCCAACCTATTGAGCAGAACGATGGAGCGGCTAGACTGTGTGGAGTATAAATTAAATAAGGTCGTTAAGGAAAAAAAAATCTGCAGTGACAGGCTGCCCTCATTTAACCGTGATGGTAACATATATGGGTTTTTCTAGCGGTTTGAGTTTGCCATAGAGGGGCTTCTGATCAACGAAAAGCTAAACTATTGTTATCTGCGTTGGATGTTTCAAGTGCTGATCAAGTTACTTGTTATCTTAAAGACAGTACTGTAGCTTACCAAGAGGTGAAGGAGACTGTAATTCGCTTGTTTGGGGGCAAAGCAAAAATGGCTCAACTCAAGGTGGACTCTTTAACAATATCTTTTCAAAAAAACGGGTCTTTAACACAGTTTGCTGAGCGATTAACTAATGAGGCTCATGTATTGTTGGGTGCCAATGTCTTATCTAATGAGGAGGTGGGCATAACAATGACGGCAGCTATCAAGCCCTGCCACAAATTGCATAATGCATTAGTGTACACTCTTCAGGAGGATGTGGAGTTACTCAAAATCATCCATCATTTACGCCATTTATCTGCCACCTTTAGTGCTCCCAATGTAGATTAGAAGGATCCTGTATCTGCGACAGAAATTCCGTTAAATGTAGGATCCCACCAATATGGGGGTAATCGGTGGGTCACTCCTCAGCCACTTAACTCATGGGCGGGTCCTCTACATCCCTATTATGATCAAACTGCTTATCCTTGGGCCCATAATAAACTGTGGTTCAATAGTAGACCTAGACCTTCTGGGGTGATTCCAAGATGAGTGCCAGTCCCAAACGCTTGTTTCTCATGTGGCCAAACAGGTCATTATGTGGTTAGTTGTCAGGCCAAACCAAGGGTCCATGCAGTATACATTGTCCCATATGAACAGGGAAAAAAATGAGAGGAGTAGAGATGAAACGCTCTGCTTCCACTAATTCAATCATAATTGTCCCTGGTGTTCATCATGAATCACCCTGTTTCACCTCTAGGGCACACTCTGAGGATCTACTATAACAATAGATCCCTTACCACCTTTTGGCCTCAAGCTGAGGTAGAGATCCCAATAATTTAGACATGGGGCTCTGCCAAGACGTGTATAAGCCATATGCCTGGCAAATCCTTGAGCAGAATGGTGCAATCGGTGGTGAACCCTCTGCATATGTCACAGCTTTGGAGGGGGTGGATGTGGCGGTTCCTGTAGAAAAGATTGCTCAAGAGTATCCTCATGTTGGGGTTGGTGTGTACACTTTTCTGGGTAATCAAACGCCCTTTAGTGTTTATGCATCGAGCACCAAGGGTTCTTCTTATTCAGAATGCACCTACTGTGACATATTTGCACAGAATACCAAAATTTGGGCGATCATTGATACAGGCGCTCCTGTCAATATTTTATCCACCAAACTTGTGGCTAAGCTTCCGCTGAAGCCAGATGTGGACCACCGAGTAGTGTATGGAACTGCGGGGGCCCAGAGTACTGTGTCAGAAGGCGCATATAGCTCATTGCCTTTGAGGTTCTGGTCAGCTGGCATATCCACTCCAGCTGTGGTGTTGCCTAATGACCATTATGACATGTTGATCAGGGCTGCATTTATGTGGCACTTTGGGGCTGTGGTTAATATGGCGGATGAAACCATCAGTATACTGGGACAACATATCCCTATCTATTTTACTTCCAGCGGAGTCCCAGAGGACCCAATCCGCTCCAGGCAAATTAATCATGCTTATAGAAATGGTGTGTTTCCTGTAAGATATCGATGGATGAAGTGGAAGACCTGAACATTTCCAAACCAGATTTATGAGTACAAAGGGATTCCACTAAGAGCTGTGAATGCTTGGACTATCCCTTCAAGGCATCAGATCATAATTGGAACAGAGCTTGAAATTTATATTCTGGGAGGTCTGTATGGAGAGGTTGTGGGGCCTTATCACCAATCGCGGCTTGAACCTCATGTGGCTCCTGGATTACTGTTACCAGGGCAGGGGGAAGTGAAGGTGTTGGTAACCAATCTGCAAAAGGAGGTGATGAAGGTTCAGTGGCACCAAGTGGTGGCTTACCTATATCTGGTTCCTATTGAAGAGGTCCACCAGGTACATGACTTTGGTTCCTGGGAAGATCTTGGCTTGCCTCAAAAAACCATCTTCAGCGTAATGATGGTGGTTCCGCGGGAGGTGCTAACTGGTCTATTGGAAGATCAGAAGGACAGGGTGATGGATCTGTTTGAGAAATATCGCAGCATTTTTGCAGGACAATCACAACTTAGGTTGCACTTGCGATGTCATGCATTGGGTGGATACGGGAGACCACCCCCCTATCAGATCACAACCTATCCAATGCTTGAAGGCAGCAGAAGAAGTTGTATCTGCAGAAATAGATACATTGGTGGAACAGGGAATGTTGGAACTGTCAAAGAGTCCCTGGGCATCTTCAGTGCTCATTGTCAAAAAGAAAGATGGCTCCAATCAAGTAGTAATTGATTATCAGAAGCTTAACAGAATTATGAAAAAGATTCAACCTGCTTCTGCAGATTGATGATGCTTTAGATCAGTTAAGTGGGGCCAAGTATTTCTCTGCTATGGACTTGATATCAGGGTACTGGCAGATCGAGTTGCCAGTGGTGGAACAAGAAAAGTGCGCTATAATTACCACAAAATGATTGTTCCAGCCTACATGTATGTCACAGGGTTTGTGCAATGCCCCCATTATGTTCCAGCGGGCTATGGACACTATTTTGGGTGACCTAAAGTTGTCTTTCATTCTTGTATACCTTGACAATATCAAAGTATTTTCACGGACATTCACAGAGCATCTTGAACACCTGGAGCAAGTATTCCGCCGCCTAGCAGAAGCTAATATCAAGATTAAGCCCTGAAAGTGCCACTTTTTTAAAGAATAATGGGAATACCTCAGCTTTGTGGTGGACTCCAAAGGGCTTAGTCCACAGCCAGCCAAGGTGGAAGCCATCCATAAGATGACTCAGCCAAGCAATAAGCGAGATATCCAGGTGTTCTTGGGGATGGTCAGTTACTACCGGCAGTTCATTCCCAACTTCAGCTGTATTGGGGCTCCACTCTTTGAGCTACTTAAGAAAAACGCTTCCTTCAACTGGACGGATCAATGTCAAACCGCTTTTGATGTATTACAAACCACGTTGGCTAGTGCGCCTGTTTTGCAATACCCCAATTTTGAATAAAAGTTTATTGTGCAAATGGACGCTTCACTTTCTGCTGTAGGGGCTGTGTTATCACAAAAAGACAATGATGGTGTGGAGCACCCAGTTGCATATTGCAGCCACAGTTTAACTGGCTCTGAATGGAATTACACCATGACTAAGCGGGAGTGTTTAGCGGTAATTTATGCATACAAATAATTCTGGGTCTACCTCCATGGGGTGAAATTCAAAGTGGTAATGGATCATGCCTCCTTGCGCTGGCTACAGAATCTGCGGGAACCTGAAGGGCGACTCATGAAATGGGCTTTGAAGCTCCAAGCATATGATTTTGAGATTGCGCATTGGCCAGGAGCAAAGCATCAAAATGTGGACTGTCTTTCTCAATTACCCACGGTCACCATTACATTAGATGTGGTATATATAATTTATGAAAAAATGATTGAGGGCAAATATTATGATGAGCTGCTGCCCGTGATCAAAGTGTTAGATGGACTCAGACAAGATACATTCTTGCGCAATGGGTAATTATATAAGTGGATGGGGGAATTGACACTGATTTTTCCAAAACCCTCTGCCAGGCCTGTGATCATTATGGATGCCCACAGAGCGGTAGATCATGGAGGGTTGAAAAAGACGCTGGAGTTCTTGCAACCCCACTACTATTGGGAGAGTATGCACTATAGTATGCTTGAGACAGTTAGTTGTTGCCATCAGTGCCAAGTGGAGAAACCATTCCACCAAAAAACCACCTACCAGTTAGTTAAGCTTCATTTGCATGGCATACAGTTTCGTTAGACATGGTGGGGCCTCTGCCAACTGGCGCAAACTGCTCCAAATATATAATAGTAGCCATCGACCATTTGACCAGATGGGTGGAAGCAAGGGCTATCAAGGATTTGGGGGCTGTCACTACCACCAAGTTCATCCTGGAGTGAGTTATACAGCGCCAGGGTTGTCCTCAATTTATCCTAATAGACAACGGAACCAATTTCATATCACATATATTGGCCAAGTTGAATGAGCTCATGGCAATCCGTGGGGTTTTAACTACCCCCTACCACCCTGAATTTAACAGTATGGTGGAACGGGTCAATGGGACCTTGGTAAATATTCTAATCAAGCTTATAAATGAGCGGCTGTCAGACTGGGGCACCCTTTTATCCACCACTGTCTTCAAGTACAATATCAGTTACCACTCAGCAACTGGTAAGAGTCCATTTCAATTGCTCTATGGATGACATCCAGCGCTGCCTGCATTGCTTTACTCCTGTGTGGAAGATACTGGTGGAGCCAAACCTCACCACTATTTGTCTACCTTAACAAATATGTTGATTAAACTCCAAACTGAGGCATATTCCACTAGTATTGCCAAGAAGATTTGGGATCATGTGGCTGATCAATATAGATGCAGCAGTCTTCCACAGTTTGGGGTAGGGGAATCAATCCTGTTTCATGACCAACATGGGTTTTGGAAGAAGGAACAAGCTCACCAGCATATGGAGTGGACTATTTGAGATCATTGAGAAGACTGGGGCTGATGCATACACCATTAAGGCACCCGCAAGTGGTCAGATAATCAACTGAGTAATTGCAAAGTTCCTCCAGGCCTACAAGCAATAGGCGCTTAGGGTTCCAGTCAAGGGGGGGTAATGTCAAGATTTCAATATGACTGGGCAATAAGCTAGTGTTCCAGTGAATTGTTAATTAGATGTGAAGTGAGCTCTGAGGGTGAGTAATAGGTTAGAGCAATGTGAGGGGAATCAATCGAATCAATTAGGGTTCAGTAATTGAGGAAATTCCGTTGAAGCCTTGAGGGTCAAACAAATTCTACATTGATAGCAAATTGAGAATTACTAAGCAAAATGTGTCAAATCCTTTGAGTAATACTGAGGGTTAAATGTTGAGCAACTGAGAGAAGGGGGGAGGGAGGTTTTTTAGGAGTAAAAAGAAGAATTGAGTAAGAAGAAGGAGAGAACATAAGCAGAGAGGGTCTGCTGGTTAGATCATATTAAAATAAATAGCAGCAACATTGGGGCAGATTGCCTCAGATTTTTATATAAGTTTATTACATTTAATTGAGGAACCAATGGTCTCCATATTGTTTGGCCGTTGCTCAGTGGGCTGAACCCTGCGCAATTCATTCAGCGGAAATAAGCCATATCTGCCAAAAAGGTAACAGCATGGTTCACAACTCCACATAGAATAATATCATTTTAGCTCTGAAATACTAATTTCTGCTATGACCAGATTTAAACCTGTGTCATGAGGGGTGATAGTGGGACGCCATTCTCACTACACTAGCAATCCTTTATTTAATTATAATATTTTAGGTGGAGTTACCCAGCATTGTTTGGGCCTATTTATAATCTCATACTGACATAGCCTATAGGCTGTGCCAGCGCTACTCTCAAGCCACTTGGACTAACAGCTTCACAGTTGCCCTCATGGCTGGTGAGCTGATTATACTAACTTTACTTAATCTACTTAAAACTTTAATCCTGATTTTTGTTTAGTTTTTGGGTGAGCACTTTGGTGAATTATTCATTAATATTAAACAATTCTCACCCATTTACCCAGATAGATTGAACCTATAAGGTTTGATTAGTTTTAAGTGAGCAATTTGGTAAATTATTAGAAAATATTTGCCAATTCTCACCCACTTGCCCAAACATATTGAACAATTAGACTTGATAGTTTCAGATTCAATATTATTTGCTAATTATCACCCACTCACCTAAATAGATTTAATATATCAAACTTGAAGGTTTCAGATGTCAGTTATTTGGTACATCAGTCAGTCATTCAGTGAATGTGTTTTATTAAGTATATTGCAATATTCTATAATCTATATAAAATACACTATTAATCAATGTTTATCTTAAACTAAAACGCTAGTAATTTGAAATTTGGCATGGAGGTTCTGTTCAAAATTTGTAGTTTAACTAAGAACCACTATTTTTAGGATTCCTTTAAGTATTTTTAATATATGAAAAAGCAGTTTAAAAGTTACTTTAATAAATTTTTCATTATTAAATAATTCAATTTTAAAAAACTATTCAAAAAAGATTTAAAAAACAACAAACCTATGTTTATAAAATTTGTTATGTATGTGCATCTTGGGTGTTGGAATATCAAGTAGGTAAGGGATTATTTAAAATTTAGTTATAGCAACAAAAATTGCAAAAATATATCTATAATACTCTTAAAAGACAATATTAATCAAGGTTTCTCTTAAACTACAAAAGCTGGGAATTTTCAATTTGACATGGATGTTCTTCTGTAAATTTGTAGACATAAGAAACTATACCTTTTTAGGATTTTTTGATAAGCAAAAAGCAGCTTAAATTTTATGGTATAAAATCTCTACTATAAAACAATTAAAATCTAAAAGTGTATGTACAGGATTAGCTTATAAAACCAACAAACCTACAGATATAAACTTGCATGTATATGCAGCTTGAGTTTAGGATTATGGAGTAGATAAGGGACATCATACTTAATTTTGACTTTAAAAAGATTAAATAAACTATAAAATTTTATTTATATAAGCTAATTTTCATTATATATCCTAAACTACATAAGCATGGTTTTTAAAATTTGGAATGGAGAAATTTTTAGTTCATTGATAATACTAAAAAGTTATTAATAGATTATTTACTTTCTATATTAACATCTGGGCCTATTAGGTAATTCATGCCTAATAAAGTATTAAAATTTGGAATTTATACTAAAAATATTAATTCTCCCAACCTAAAAACTTACTAAACAAAATGTGGTATGTATATGCCTCTTGAGTGCTAAGTTCTCAAGTAGGTTGAGGTTTTAAAAATTTGATTTTTAACTAAATAAATATAAAAAATGTGGGAAAAAAAGAACCTCCTTTAAAAAAGCTCTAAAAAGTTTGAAATTAATCAATAAATTATGCCTCCTCAATAAAACCCTTTTTGAAGTCAGTGCCATATTTTAAATTGAATTATAGAATTTTTCTCACAAATACAAATTATATCTTATGTCTGTATTGGGTCCAAGTGTAAACTATAAGCAACTTAGAATATATAGTACCGACCATATAAATTATAAATATATATTATAAGTCAGTTAAAATATGGTGCCAACTTCAAAAAGGGTTTATTGAGGAAGCACAATTTAGTGATTATTTTATACTTTTAGAGCTTTTTTTAAAGGAGATTTTTTTTCCCAAAAATTTTTTTTGAGAAGTTTCTTTTTTCCCAAAAAAACTTTACCCCAGTTCTTCTTCCCCAAAAAAATTAGTGCATTTTTAAAAGTGGCTCTTTTCCTACTTTTATTAAATATTACTATCTCTATATATTATTTTTGACCCCTTACTATTTATCTATAAAATTAAAACTCATTGTATATATGTTATATATAGTATCTTATAAACAGATATACTAATAATTCTTTATTAAATTTAGTTGATTTTATTGGTCAAATTATAGTAAGTTTACTGATCACCATCTACAATACTTCATTTTATTAAATTTAGATGCTTTTATTGGTCAACATATGCCAAATTTACTGATCGCCATCTACAGTAATTCATTTTATTAGATTTGGTTGCTTTTATTAGTCAGTCTATTATAAATTTATTGATTGCTATCTAAAATAATTCAATTTATCAAATTTAGATGAGTTTATTGGTTAAATTATGCAAAAATGATAGCTATCTATAATGATTTAAGCTTGTCCCACTATGATCTCATACTGCCTGGATTTTGAACATACCCCCCAGCTATAGGACGTATATCATGTCAAAAGTTGCTTCGAAGCTATCGTTTCACCGATACCGGAATTAAGTTTATCCGGAGTTGTGCTAGTCCCACAAGTATCCATCGCTTCCGAGCCCATTTTGATATACTTACTAAATTAATGGGCAGATACTTGACCAATACATACAAAAGTAAAATGGGATCTAAGTTGGAGTATCCTCGATTTTTGGAGAAGATGATCATCCAAATCAGTCCAGTATTTTCAGTTATGTGCGAACAAACATAGAAAAAAAGAAAAAAAATATACATACAGGTCAAATTGATAACCTTCTCCTTTTTTCAAAGTCGGTTAAAAACTTTAAATTGATATTAAGAGCTAATTTTTCTTATATACTAAATCACATAAGCTAGGACTTTAAG
>JAKSZP010019335.1:0-18963 GCA_022478985.1 Massospora cicadina | reverse complement strand
CTGCCCGACTTAAATGGTCAAGGCCCAGATCAGTACCATTGACCTGGTCTAGCCCCAAAAAAATTGGGAAAATCAGCAAAAGTTCTCTTGATTTTTGCCAAGATTTTGGGCATCCATCCACTCCCCCACCCTCCAGCCAACCAAACCCCATCGCTAATCCCCAACCACCCAATACCCTAGCATCCCCACTATGCAATTTTCCCAATATTTAGGCAACTGCCGATGGGCAGTTGTCAGTTCATTCTCTATTCCCTCACGCTTTGCGCCAAAATGAAGCCTAATACCCCAAACGCCTTGTTGCAGACTCCGCCTGTTTGTTTTTCCTGTTCAAAATTCCGCCGATCAATCTGGCAAAGTGTGCCACCGCCCAAATAGTTATCCCAATGATCACCAAATGGGTCATCCGGTTGCTTGACCCTGCCACATGGTGGTGGATCATATCCATGATAAACTGCCTCACTCTCGATGATAGAGTCAACTTTCTGTCCATTTTCACATATCCGTTAAATGTAAAACACATATGTTCACTTTGCTGTCAGGTTTTCTGAGAGTGCTCCCCTATCAGAGCAGCCTCAGGGCGCCCCCGCCCCAATGCCCGCGAGCTTGGCCCCCACACCTGGCTCATCCGCCGTTGATCCCACCCATCTAAGGGGCCCAGAGTACCCCAACAAAGGGGGACTCAGCCCTAACACTCATCGCAGGTTCATTTTTCCCTTTGACAGCACCCCTGTCCACGTGGTGGGTCCTGTGCCACCCCTCTCTGGTGCACAGACCCACCTACCCATTTTTGAAGGCCAGCAACCATACACCCTGGAGGATTCATTGTCCTCC
Organism: Massospora cicadina; assembly: GCA_022478985.1. Classification (NCBI taxonomy): domain Eukaryota; kingdom Fungi; phylum Entomophthoromycota; class Entomophthoromycetes; order Entomophthorales; family Entomophthoraceae; genus Massospora; species Massospora cicadina. Next base: position 18,132 of record JAKSZP010019335.1, on the reverse strand, counting down.
TCGCCTCTCCCGCCCTTGGGGGTTGCCCCCGCAAGACTCATGGTTGCCCCCATTGCAACCATCTGGTTTGCCTTAGGCCTTCTGTACATTTATAAACATTTACTTTCCTCACGTCCCCACAAGATCCCCCTTCTTCTAGTCGCATGGACCGCTGTGCCCTTGGCATTCTGGGCTCTCCACTGGGTGCTCACACACCCTGACTGAGAGCCCATTCTAATTCTTATCAGTCGTTTCCATGCCATTTTCAGCTTCAAATTTCTCAAAATTTGAAGGTTTAGAAGGATAAAATTCCATTGTTGTGGGAGATGCACATGACTTTTTAGTTTCCATATTTATAGGGGCTGTCCAGGTGCAATTATGACGGCCAAATTACCTTGCCCCTTCTGGGTTGGGGTGGAGAAACTACCCCAAAGGGCTTCAATCAGAAGATTGAAGTTGGAAGGGAGTGACAGCCAAATTGGGGAGATTCGCATGGAGAGGTCCAAGGAGAACATAGAAATGACGTTTTCATGATGTCAGGCAAAGGTAAGGACTGGACTTATAACAAAATTCATTCAAATATAAGTTCACCAGCTGACCTGCTTGTTGCAATGAAAAGAACTTATAGAAGGATTGGATGGATGCTTCATCAGGACGACATTGCTCCAAGACACGCTCTAAGCCCTCCACAGATTGCCACAAGAGCATTTGTGTGCAGAATACAGCAAAAACCCAGTCAACCGCTTCTGGAGACAGCTGATACACAAATCTACTCTTTATAAAAGTGAATGAGAGCCAGATAATTTGTTATTTTCTAAAGAAGTTTTTGGCTCAAGGGTAGCCAAGGCCTGTTGAATTTCCAAGTAGATCTCAGGAGAAAGGCAGGGAATCGTGACAACAGGATCACAAAAGATCTGAGACCACCAGGTACGAGCAGGAAGGGTGGGCACTTCCCAATTGGTAGTTGCAAGAGTAACGCCAAGACATTAAAACAAAACCAAACAAGAAAACTGTGGTGAGCACCATCATGGCAGTGACAAACGGCCAGCTCACCCAGTTTATGAATAACAAAAGTCCCACATGGATAATTCTCATGCACTTAAAATAAAAAGGTTGGTCAACTAATGTTAATAGAGTGTCTGTAACTCTCTCGTTCCCAGCAAGGTGGTGTGGGATGCAAACCCACACTGCTAGGGAACTAGCCATTAGAAGAATTGGAAACAAGGCACCTTGAATGGTGCCTGTACAAAAGTGACCCAAGGCAAAGGTGTAGAGCGCGGTATACAGTACCAGGTAAGCGAGAAACAACACCACTTAAGTGGACCCCAAAGGGGAGTCTATAGTCAAGTGTAAATCAGTGCCAGCAGGCTTGGGTGCCTTAATCTGGAGGGGACCCGAGTGGCCCAAGGGAGCACCTGAAAACTTTTGTAAAATGGGATAGTATGTAGTGGCCAACATAGTTGGAGACCTCCTTGAAGAGGTCCACACCCAAGTTTGCCCAAGGAACCATAAGAAAACATAAAAAATGGGTATGTTCATTTCAAAAAGTCAATTAACCTGGAATGTTGGTTGCAAAAAACATATTTAAACTGAGTCAGAGTAATTATGGGTCTGCGGAAGTGTGCCCAAGTCTTGACGCTCCAATAGGCAAACGCTTTCATCCAATTTGGTAGAATACACTGAAAGTGCCTTCACTCAAGTGATCAATTGAAGCTGTATTCTACCCAAGTGCATAATTTTGTATCTTGAATGGGATTCGAATCCTCGTTCTCCAATTAACCAAATTGAACCATCTTCATTTGTTACATAGATTATTTGTTTTAACGCCTGGGCTGAAACAAGGGGCTGGGCATTTTGCACCTCATTAGTACCAACCTGGGCATATTTGGCTTGTACCCAGCGTTGGTCTAATGTGTGCTTAAGGTCAGGAAGAGCCTAAAGTTTCACCTTCTGGGCCTCCTGTCGCCCAGCCTTATTTTTTGGCGTTGGTTCCCACTATTAAGTCATTCAACCATGACAACCACCTTGCTAGGAACATGAGAGTTACAGACACTCTTATGACATGAACTAAAACTAGCAATGTTTATAAACTACAAGGAGCAGATTTTTAATAAGGTACATAACATCAAGGAGACCTTGTTACAACTTGCAATTACACCTAGGTATGCACAAGATGCTCCCTGCATTGAAGGTTTTGCCCGCTGCAAAATAAAGCTACCAGTACATGGACCAAACCTGCCATTGTTACCCCAAGGATACTAGTACTAGTAACAGATGGGAAAAGGGTAATTAATTATAGAAGTTACCTCTAATGCTGACCTACCTATAGTATCTGACAAAGAACCACCTCCATTATAAAACTTGGATCACAAGTTGAGCAAGTACATCAAACCCAATGAGAATTAACCTGGTGACCCTGATGATCCTGTTGGTTATTCTGATGACTATAGGGACCTTTCAGATGATTTTGGCAACATTGCATAAGGTACCAGAAGGCCATCAGGAGCCTTCTGAACTTTACTGGTTTTCTGAAGGGGGAGGTTACAAATATTTTACAAAGACTAGTTTTCCATCAGCCTTAGATTGTCAGGCAAACAGCAAGTTAGAATTAGATTGGCCTGCCATCCTAGGTGTCAGAGCACCCAAATGGCAAAACAGAATGCCAAAGGCACTGCTGCTGGTATGATGGTTATGAGACTAGAAAGGAGTTTTGCCAATGACTGCCGGTGAGCCAGAATCTTGTACAGGCACATAATAAAATACCAGACAAATATGGCCTTTAACCCTGAGGGGTATATGAGTGTTGGCTGAAGAGGTGGTTTATTTTTCAACATAAAAAAACTAAATTTTAGGGATTGATTTTTAATGGAAAATAAAGGAAGAAAAATCAACCAACAATTTTCTCAGTGCAATGCAACTGATTAAATAGTGGTCAATTGATGAGGAAACAAGCCAGGATTAGGTCCCTCAAGTTCAACCTAACCAGAAAATTATTTGGGAATGGGGGCAGATAAGCTCACTAGGAACTGACATTGAATGATTTGGTGGCAGGCTGAGTCACTGTCAGTTCAACCTCAAATGCCCAAACCAAGGCTTGACTGCATTTCCAGCAGTTGGCGTGATGGCATCTGGCCTGATGAGCAACAGGAATCCCCCAAGACTACCCCACATATGGGTGGTCCCAATTGGTTGGGAATGGGTTTGGGATGCCCAACCTGCCCATGCCCGGTCGCTGGGCCATTCATTTGGTCAAAAGCGTTGCATCAGCTGCAATGCCCGATTTGCTGGAAGGGAGCTTCAAACTATCATCAATGGTGTCTGATGCTGCTACCTGCACGTTGGGGATCATCCCCAACAATTTTGGGAGAGGGTTAATTTTGACAATCATGGTGTTGGCTGAATTGAAACTGTCAGTGATTCCAGCCAATGAATCAATCTTCATTCCTTTTTGACTATGTGGATTCCAATCATTGGGCTCATTTCCACTCATTTTCAGACTGATCAACTTCATTTTGGCAATTTTGGCACAAATTTCCCTGATCAGGTGTACAAGTTCAGGAGAGGTGAATGTGGGCGCTGAGGGAGGGATCCAAAGAGGGGAGAGCTGTTACCCAGAGCTTATCCACCACATGGGTGAGGTCACCCTGGGTGATGAGGGGTACAGCCACCCTCTTCGAGCATTTTTACTTGGAAACAGGAAGAGGGCATGATTGACACACAGGGGACGTTCCTCTGGACTTACATAGACTTGCCAAGTTTCACCAGCCAAGTATATTAACTGGAAAATTAACAGGAATTTACAATAGTGCTAACAAAACTATCAGGGCATATGGATATATTTACTTTTGGACTCATGAAAAAGAGCTCATCTGCTAGTACTTTGTGACAGATTATATCCAGCTACAATATATCCTTGCACATGTTCACAGTACAACTAAATAAGACTTTGCTGCCAGAGCATCATAATAGTAGGAATATGAATTCAGACCATATTCTCAGGCAAGACTAGATGCTGACCACAAATGAACCCAAGAAGAATCTTATACTAATACTCTATGCTTAACAACTTGAATGGGGTGATATCAGATATTATTATCTACTCTTACAGAAAGAATAATGAAATTTTCAATCATCTTAGGAGATTCTCCTGCTAATTTTACCTTGGGGTGTTAGTAACAAAAACCCCTAACAGCTTTACAAAAACCTCTCAATATCAGCTCATATCAACTATAAGTTTAGTTCAAGTGGTGGCTTATGAGATCTCTTTTATAGGTGTGGAGGGGTATCAACTTGTGAAAATATCTACCAACAACTGATTAGTAAATCCAGAGGATACCTTATAAAATGAAATTATTTTTAAATGTGATTGGCTAAAATTAAGATTCTAGCCTCAATTTTTGAACAATTTGATCTGATCCAATTATGCATAACTCAGTGTGTTGATCTGGATCAAAGTCTAATTAGCTGTGCTTCTGACTTGCTACCTAACTTGACAGATCAAATCACCAATAGGTCTACATTATACTTGCAATCCAGACTGCCAAAAAATCTGTAAATTGACATGAGCAACCTATTTTCGCACAACAACCATGGGACACCTCGTTGCACTCATATCATGCCCCTCCCTCATATTAGTTTATTACTATATTTGGAAATGTCATCTTTCCATTTACCCTACTCTTAATAGTCTTATTTTCTTAGTTTGACCTTTAGTAAGTTTGATATATGTGATGCATATGTAAACCACTCTTTATTTTATTAATAAAAGTTTCCCTTATATCCCACCTCTCAATTTACTTGCCTGTTTAGTGGTATCTTTAGCCCTAACCTAAAGCTATTGACTAATTACTGAGCCTACCGCTGATACCAACATTGCCAGGTTTCTTGGGATCAAGCGCATTAGCGAGCTACCAAGCTGAACCACGACAATGATGATTGGCAGGTGACATACAACACTTTCAACTCGCCAGGTGAGGTTTGATAGGCATGGGGTCAGAAAAACGCTTAGGGTGATTGTAAGCGTTATGTAATTTGAATCCCTTAAGCTTAATGGTAGCTACTAAACCAGTGGGATAATAAGGATATCAGGGTGCATCGTGGGGTTGAAGCTCAAACCTAACCGGACCATCATGGCATAAAAACAAACCCCACCTGCGGCAACTAAACTAAAATGAGGAAGCTTGATGGCAGGTTAGGCTAACCTGATCGGTAACTTGGCTCAGATAATTTGATAGCGTAACAATATAAAATAAACCATCCAATTACGTTACCGATGTGCGTAATACCACTAACGATGAAAAAACTAAACTGGCGCCTGCTAGCAAAGCTCATAACGCAGCAGAACCAGCGTAAACCCCACCACTTAAACTGACCGAGTTAATCTACTCAACGTATGGAGCTAACTGTGCCCACATTTCCAACCACGCGACGCTCAAAAGGTTAATGGCCACCTTACAAAAGGTAAAGTATCAACCACCAATCTAAATTTTTATTTTATAATCGATTACCCTAAACCTGCTCAATAACAACCTTTAAGATCCCAGGTCAATCACCGGCGGTAAACTTGAAGGTTAAGCTTAGAACTTTAACGGGTTAGATGCTTAACGAAATGAGGCTTTGGACGGGGATCAAAATCAGATGACATCGAGGACCTTCTTGAGCTTGACAACCAAAGCCCACTCCTCCTTGGAGAGGTCTTCCCGGAAGGAGGACTTGAGGACGTCGATAGACTTACGGGTGATGCGGGAGTACAGTTCGTCCTTCTCGGTGAAGTGGCGGCCGTAGAGCTTAGGGGTTTCACTGGAGGGCGACTCGATCTTCACGGCAACGCCGGCGCCAGCCATGCCCTTCTTGACCATTTCAACCGGCTTGTGGTTGTTCTCGATGCCAGTAACGACGCCGAGGTTGACAATCTCCCGCTTCTTCGTTGCGGGGTCAAACTGGACGACGCAGAGGGGCGTGCCCAGGCGCAGCGTCCCATCAACCACATCGGCGCCAAGGATGATGGGGTCGCGGCGCGAGAAGATGGCGCCCGGGATCATGCGCAGCACACATGGGAACACGGCGTTGGGGGCTTGCTCCTTGCGGCGTTGTTCGACGATATCCCGGTTGTACGCCGTGAACTTATCGAACAGGTGATAGATGATATCGGCCGTAAAGACGCGCACCCCAAGTTGCTCAGCAAGCTGCGAAGCGTCCTTATCGACTTCAACGTCAAAGGCAAGCAAGACCGCAAACTCCTTGGCCTTCTCCAACATGGCGGAGGCACGGATAATGTCCTTCTTGTGCACCGGGCCGATATTGATGGCGGAGACTGGAATTTTGGACACGCGCAAGAACTCCAGCAAGGCCTCAAGGGACCCCAAGGTGCTCGCCTGAACGCTGACACCGCGGCCCGAACTGTCGATGGATTTGAGCAGCGTCTGTAGGTCCTCCATCACCGCATCCTTGAGCTCCTCCTCGTCGTCGTCAGGGCCCACCACCACCAGCCTCGACCCGGCAATCGTCTTTTCCAGATCGGGGGCGCTGATTTTAACCCCAAGGCGGCCTTGACGCGCTTGTGGTGCACGTAGGCTGACTTGACGCGCAACTCTCGAAGCGGTTGGGGCGTGAGCAGCGCGCGCACCTGGGTGACGATGGGACCATTCAAGCCACACACGACGATACGGTCGCCTTCGTTGAGGTAGCCATTGGACAGGACCACGTCGATGGTGGTGCCCAGACCTTCAATCACCTTGACCTCCAGCACCGTGCACTCCAACTCTGACACGTACATGAGGCGATCGGTAAGGCGGGATTGCGTAAGCGTCACCAGGAGATGCAGCAGATCGGGAATGCCCTCTCCCGTGATGGCCGACGTGGGAACAAAGGAAACGTACTTGGCAAAGTTTTTGTTTTCGTAGTAAAGCTTGGCGTTGAGGCCCTGCTCGGCAAACGCCAGGGTGGTGGCGTTAACTCGGGCGTCAAACTCCTCGCGAACGTGCTTGGGCTGCTTGGCAAGTGACGCTTGAAAGCCGTTGTCGGGGATGGCGCGCCAGCCATAGATCTGATCGATCTTGTTGAGGGCCACGATGAAGGGCGTCTTACGCTCGCGCAGTAAGCGGATGGACTCCAACGTCTGCGGCTCCAGCCCGTGCATGAGGTCCACCACCAAGATGGCGATGTTACACAGTGACGAACCGCGCGTCCGTAAATTGGTGAAGGACTCATGGCCAGGCGTGTCGATCACCAAAAGCCCCGGCAGCTTGTACTGCTCCTCCAAGTCGCCAAGCACTGCGGTCTTTTGAATGATGTTTTCGACGGGGAAGTACGTGGCGCCAATCTGCTGGGTAATGCCGCCGGCCTCGCCCTCCTGAACATTGGTTTGACGAGATCTTATCTAGCAGCTTGGTCTTGCCAGTATCGACGTGGCCCAGAATACAGCAGATGGGCGACCGAAGATCGTCCCTGGACCGCGCAGCCATCGCAGCTTCAATTCGCTTCTGGCGTCGCTCCGCAGCCTCTTGCTTCTTCTGTAACGCCAGCTTTTGAGCTGCGGTAAGCTCTTCTTCGCTGTCGTCGTCGCTATCCTCGTCCGAGTCACTCTCTTCGGAGTTATCCTCGGCTTGGTCTTCGTTGTTGTCATCGCCCATCAGTTGCTCGGGTTGAGCATCCTTTTGAATGGGTTCATCCTCCTCACTAGCTTCGGAATCATCCCAATTCTCTTTGACATCAGAATCCTCCCAGCTTTCCCTGACATCAGATACGCCTCGGCTCTCCTTAGCATCGTCTTTGGCATCGTCCAGGGTGGGCTCAGGTTTTACCTCGGGAACGACTGGGGCGGCGAGGGCAGCCGTAGTAGCAGGGTCCGGCTTGGGAGCTCTGCCCTTCTTTTTATTAGCAAAGATTTTGGCCTTTGGCTTGGCGTCATCGGGCTTGGCGGTGTTGTCAGATTGAGAGAGCGCAGGGATGATCATTCCCGACTCCTTGAGAGCGTTGATACGGAGTTCAGCCTTACGCTTGGCTTCCTTCTGGGCTTTGGTCAGCAGCTTTCCCTCCTTGCGCAGCTGCTCGCGCTTTTCTTTCTCCCTTTGCTTCTTGGCCAGAAGCGCTTCCTCTTTGCGCTTCGCCTCTTCTACAAGCCGCCGCTCTTCCTCCTCCGCCTTTCGCTTCTCCTCTTCAGCAAGCCGCGCCGCCTCCTCCTCGGCAGCGCGCAGGGCCTCCTGCTGCTTGCGGAGCGCCAAGATGGCAGCGTTAGGCCCCTTGCCCTTCTTGCCTTTTGCTTTGCCCTTAGCTTCAAAGTCTTCGGTTTCCATTTTGGCCGCCTCTTGAGGAGGGCTTGTGACATCTTGCGCTGCTCCCTCGGCAGCCCTTTGCTCGGCTGCTAGGCGGCGCCGCTCCTCCCTTTGGCGCTCTTTGCGCTCCTTTTCCTTCTGCTTGGCGCTTTTAATTTTGATCTCCGGGACCGGCTCCAAATCTTCTGCGGCTTCCGCCGCGCTTGGCTCCGGCGCCTTGCTCTTCTTTCCTTTGCCGCTTTGCCGCTGGGCTTGGGGGGCTTGGGGGCAACCTTGGTATCTTCGATGAGAGCCGCAAGGGCATCCAAGTCATCATCAACCGGCGCCTTGCTCTTCTTTCCTTTGCCGCTGGGCTTGGGGGCAACCTTGGTATCTTCGATGAGAGCCGCAAGGGCATCCCTTTGCCACTGGGCATCATCAACCGGCGCCTTGCTCTTCTTTCCTTTGCCACTGGGCTTGGGGGCAACCTTGGTATCTTCGATGAGAGCCGCAAGGGCATCCAAGTCATCATCAACCGGCGCTTTCTTCTTTGACCTTTTACCTTTTTTGTTGCCAGGAGGAGGCGTGACAGCCTTTCCGTTCGCATCATCCGAGTCGGCCACGTCCACACAACCATCGCCAATAGGCTTGCCATCTTCAGCAACCGGTTCGATCTCCTCTAGCTGATCAGCATCAAGCGCATCAAAGGAAAGTGGCTCCCTTTTGGATTTCTTGGATCTCATCTTTTGGTTTAAAAATTCAACCTCGCTGGTACTACGCCAGGCGCTTCAAGGCTAAAAGCCTCTATTTTAGCCTTCTTTTCTTTTTTTTTACCGGGCTCATGGCCAACCGTCATTCTTCTACTACACGGATTAGTTCGTTCGTTTTGCGCGCTTTTCTTCTACACCCCGGGATTAGTTCGTTTTGCGCGCTTTTGTTGAGCTCAACTTAAGCTCGAAGTGCGATTTTGGGGTAGTTTAATTACGTTGAGTTTGAATTATGTCACTTTTTGGCTTTGCTATTAGCGTAGCTACCACTAAACTGTTCGTTTGGATTTGTTTTCGCGCCAGTTTTTAATAAATTTTATAATATCCAGAAAGAACTTTTTTCGCGGCGATTCGAGGCATATTTGGTAGTTGATCGGAGAAACGAGTTGAAGGTATGGATTTCGGATACGAGACGATTTGGTTTTGACTTCATTAGAGCTGATTTAAAACTTCGATGCCTCGTGGTTCAAAGCTTTTAATTCAGCCGATCGGATCAATTATTTTTCTATGATCTTATTTTATTCTTAGCCTAATCTGATTTCGGAATGCTTTAAGATTTTGGTCCAGTATAAATGCACTACTGGAATACCCGTGCTTCGCTACGGTGTTTATAGATTATCAGATGATTTTAACTTATTTTTCTCCGACTTTGAAAAAGGAGGTTTTCAATTCGACCTGTATGTATGTTTTTTTCTATGTTCGCACATAACTCTGAAAATACTGGACCGATTTGGATGATCATCTTCAAAAATAGAGGATGCTCCAACTTAGGTCCCATTTTACTTTTGTAAGTATTGGTCGAGTATCTGCCCATCAATTTAGTAAGTATATCAAAATGGGCTCGGAAGCGATGGATACTTGTGAACTAATACGACTCCGGATAAACTTAATTCCGGCATCGGTGAAGCGATAGCTTCGAAGCACTTTTGATATGTCCTATGGCTGGGGGGTAGGTTCAAAATTCAGTCAGTATGAGCTCATAGCGGGACGAGCTTAAATCATTATAGATGGTATCGTTTTTGCATAATTTGACCAATAAAGTCATCTAAATTTGATAAAATGAATTATTTTAGATAGCGATCAATAAATTTACCATAGATTGACTAATAAAAGCAACCAAATCTAATAAAATGAATAAGTATATATGGCGATCAGTAAATTTAACATAATTTGACCAATAAAATCAACTAAATTTAATAAAATGAATTATTAGTATATTTGTTTATAAGCTACTATATAAAATATATATACAATGAGTTTTATTTTATAGAGAAATAGTAAGGGGCCAAAGATGATATATAGAGATAGTAATATGCTAAAAGTAGGGAAAAGAGCCACTTTTAAAAATGCACTAATTTTTTGAGGGGAAAAGAACTGGGGGTAAAGGTTTTTTGGAAAAAAAGAACCTCCTTTGAAAAAAGCTCTAAAAAGTATGAAATAATTGAGAAATTATGCCTCCTCAATAAACCCCTTTTTGAAGTTGGTGCCATATTTTAACTGACTTATAATAAACTTTATAATTTATATACTCAGTACTATATATTCTAAGTTGCTTATAGTTTACACTTGGATCTAATTAATATAAGATATAACTTGTATTTGTGAGCATAATTCTATAATTCAGTTTAAAATATGGTGCTGACTTCAAAAAGGGGTTTATTGAGGGGGCATAATTTCTTAATTATTTCATACTTTTTAAAGCTTTTTTAAAGGAGGTTCTTTTTTCAAAAAAATTAGTTTTTATATTGGTAGATAGTTGTCAATAAGTTCAGAAACTATTAAACCTATTAAAGATTCCAACCTCCAACCACTTAGCCAAAATTGATTAAGCCTGCCAAATTAACTAAACCATCAATCACTCACCTGAATCTATTGAGCCTATCAAATCATCCAAAAAATGAACTACCACTCTGCAAAAACCAATTATTAAACTTACAAAACAGCTACAAACTACCAACCACTTATCAAAACCTATATAAAATCAGTTTATATTAATATAAAAATCCCCAGCCAGATTGCTATATAATTACCATTAAAAATATATGTTTTAGATCTTATATAGAACTGATATTAAAATTTATATGATTATATCAAAGAATTATATATTAGCATTCCATTCCCAAACTTTATAGAATACTTGTGCCAAGTTTGGTGATTTTTGGTTATTTTCTCATGTGATAATGCATCATTTATATAAACAAATAAGCAGAATGATACTTTTGCAAAGAAAAGTTTAAGCAAATCCTAGTTGATACCCAGTTTAAAACAGACTTGTTTGTGGGCTTAAAGTTTACCAGATGATCCTAATCAATTCTTTTTTATGCTGGCAGATGGCTACCAATAAAATTAAGAAATCAAATTAGAGTGATTAAATATAAAATTACCAACCATCCAACCAAACCAATTAAACTTATCTAACTAACTAAAACATTGTCAGGGGAACTAGGGGATTCTGGTGTATTTCCCAACGGGTGGCAGGTGGCGGAGCATAACTCTCAGGGTTTTCAGGATTGTCAACTTGGCAGTTATTGTCAGTCATCCTGGGTGTTTATGGCTTAAAATGCCAGGGAAGGATATTTCTTAAAACTGGAAGATAAGAAACATAACAGGAAATTAAGCTTTAGAATATGATAGTTTATTGTGATAAGAACTGTAGAGATTTACACCTGTTTTTAGGGATATTTTGGTGCCTAGAATATTCTAAGGAAATTAACTGAAATCAGGATAAAAATGGATATTCATGAATGTGGAATTATTATTCAAGTAGATTAGAACAGAATTATTAATCTGTTTGACACTCCCCTATTTATTTTTATACTAGTAAAGTTTAAGATGGTTGCCATTGATGGTTGGCTGATATGGCACTCCATTAAGGGTTTCTAGGTTGTAGTTTCCATAAGGGAGTACTTTGGTAACTCTAAATTGTGACGGTTGAGGTCTATCCTCAGCATCACATTGCCCTGATCTTTGGTAAGACAGGGCAGGCTGTGTCTGTATGTATGGAGGAGGAGGGGCGTTGGTTCTGGCAAGGACGCCTAAGGGGCCAGAGCTTGGAGTAGGCCAAGGAGCAAGATGGGCATCCAAGTCAGAACAAAACGGAAAACGAGTAAAATGGGTAGTTTTGAGGTTCGATTGGGATTCAAAATGGAACTGGCGCGGAACTGTTGAGGGTTGGAACTGGCACAAAACCATTGAGTAAAGATTCCGCGATCCTGCTGTAAAGTTTACACCAAACATCATTCAAGCTGGTACCATAAGCTTATATTATATTTTATTTTAGCTTTTAACATGTGTATATAAGGAAGGAACTGGGAGCTGGAGGCTCCTCAGTTCTGTTTTCTATCAACTTGGCTAAATATTAAATAAAAGAACCTAAAATTCATATATTTATAATTTGGGTTTATTTTAAAGATATTGCCTAACTGCAGCCATGTTTGGCTTAAATCAACAAGAATTGGACTTTGAGAGTGAGCTTGGGAGGGCTATTGCCTCCTCTATACCTTGTCTTGGAGTCAAGGCATGTTGTTGGGGTTAAGTATACTTGCAACTGTCTTCCAGGGGGTGCTTGTCCAATTTTGTAGCGCGCGCACCAGGAGAGTAGTATCAGGAGTCCTGTCAGCCCTATGGTCTTTAACATGGATCCTGTTGCCCAACTCATTCATGGCTCATTGGAAGGAGCCAGTGCGTTACATTAAACAGAACTCATTTACTTTCCTGTCGTTGTGGTGGCAAGCAAAAGAGGTGCCAGAAGAAGTTGTGTTTCCAAAGTGGTATAACCATACTGCAACACTCTTGATGGTGATATTCTCCACCGCCTTTTTGCTTCATGAATTATACCAGGTTTTAGAGTGTGTGTCCCGGGATGGTGGGAAAGTGGTAGGGCCTGGGAAGGACAAAGGAAGAATTCCCACGGTTTTAAAATTGGAAGACTTGGAACTGATCCACCAGACGTTTAGCTGGGTTCAGTTTCAGGGGCGTTTGACAAAGGCAGCGGGTGGAGAGGATTCGTTTGCCTTGCAGTTAAGTCAGGTTCTGTTGGCACTTCCAGTAAAGCAGTCAAACTGGGTGCAAGAACTTTTAGAAGAGCAGTCCAGGTTACCCATATTGGTGGAGGAATGTCTGGATTGGATTGACCGTGCAGCATGTCCAGATGAGGCGCAGGATTCGGCCTGGGCGGCGTTACTGCAGTGTGGTCAAGGGAAGAAGTCAGTGGAGGAGTATGGCCAGATGTTCCGCGCATTGGCAAGAGCAGCAAAGGCACCTGAGTCTCAGCTCCCGCGCATGTTTCGCCAAAACTTGCAAGCTGATTTATTATTGGCAATGGCGGCGGTGAAACCTGCAGCAACGTTGGAGGAAGAGGTGGGTTTAGCCTTGCAGGTAGAGCGACAGTTGAGTTTGGTATGGGCCCATCAGGAATTTGTGCGACCCCCAGGGGGATTCCAAGGACAGAGTGGTGGAAGAAGGGCAGGTTCAGAGCCCATACATGGTTATAAGGGGTTTAGCTATGTGGAGGAAGGAAAGAAGAGTCAAGGAAATCCTGAGGGTATGGTTGAGGTGCGGGAGACAGGGATTCCCATCGAGATTACCGCTCAGGATCCTGAGGCTCAGAATAAGAAGGCTCCTTATAATTTTCGCAAGAAGCCAGTGAATCTGGTGCCTCAAAATAAACCGCTTACTTCATCTTATCCTTATCTGATTTTGCCCATCAATGTGCTTGTGGGGGATGAAGGAAGGGATTGCGGTGAAGTTCTAGCTTTGATTGACACTGGAGCTGAGGAAAATTATGTTGAGGAGAAGTGGGCAAGAAGCCATAGATTGTCATTACAGAAGGATGGATGGGTGACGTTGGCAGATACCTCCAAAAAAACGGCGGTATGGCGAGTGCAGGCCAAGGTCCTGTTGAGGCAAGGCCTGGAGGTATTCAGGGAGGAGTTTCACGCCGTAGCTCACCTGCCACATTCGGTGGTGCTGGGGATGAGATGGTGGCACCATTTCTGCCCACAGTTTGATATGAAGAGAGAGAGGGTTCTGTTGTCGCCTAGAGGTCAGGGGACGTGTGAATGGACGTTTCAGTCCCAAGGTTCGTTGGTGAAGCACATGGGTGGAATCACCTCAAGTGTGCCAGTGGAAGGATTGCTGAGGGAGTATCAGGATTTTGTAAAGGTGTTTGAGCCTAAAGGTGATGCTCCTTTTTCGCCTACAGGGGATTTTGCATTTGGATTCCGGTTCAAGGAAGGCTATGAGTTACCAAAGGGCTGTCCAGTCTATCCATTGAATCCACGGGCCCGAGAGGCATTGGAGGATTATATCCATAAGATGCTGGATATGGGTTTGATTGTGCCTTCCAAGTCGCCGGTGGTTTCACCAGTCCTGTTGGTTCCCAAGTCAGGGGGGGAGTTACGTCCTTGTGTTGATTTCTGACGCCTTAATGAGGTGATAGAACCTGACCCCTATCCAATGCCACTCATGGAGAACATTCTGCCCATGATCTATGGGTGTGGGGTGTTCACCAAATTGGATTTGGTGGACGCTTTCAATCAAATTCCTGTTCGCCCTGAGCACCAGCGGTATACGGCATTCAAATGTCATCTGGGAAACTTTGAGTACAGGGTTATGCCATTTGGGCTACGCAATGCCACTGCAGTTTTCCAGCGCATGATTGATCATGTATTGGGGGACTTAGTAAATAGGTGTTGTGTTGCTTATATGGATGACATCCTGGTGTTTTCCAGATCAGCACAGGACCATGTGAGAGATGTGAGAAGTGTGTTGGAGGTGGTTAGGAACGCGGGCTTGAAGTTGAAGCCGTCCAAGTGCGAGTTCAATAAGGAATCGGTGTCCTTCCTAGGGAACGTGGTCCTCCAAGAAGGGATAGCGATCTGTCCTGATAAGTTGCGGGCGGTGCGGGAATGGAAGGCTCCTGGGAATAGGACTGAAGTGCGAAGCTTTTTGGGGGTGGTGAATTTCGTGCGGAGGTTTTCTAGGGATCTGGCCCAATGGGCTGTGCCATTGACAAGACTGACGGGAAACGTGCCGTTCATTTGGGGGAGGCTGAGGAGAGGGCATTTCAGCAAGTGAAGACGAGTCTGCTGACAGCCCCAGTTCTGGCACACCCTGACTCAAACAAACCATTCGTGGTAGAGACTGACGCGTCAAATTTTGCACTTGGAGCTGTGTTGTTGCAGGAGGGTAAGGATGGGGTTGAACATCCTGTCTGTTACTTCAGTCAGAAGATGGCACCAGCTGAAACCAACTATCCAGTTTACGATAAGGAACTTTTGGCAATAGTTGCAGCTTTAGGGGAGTGGCAACACCACCTATTGTATGCCAGGCACCCGGTTGTCATCTGAATGGACCATTGAGCCTTAGAATACTATAAGTCACCACGCCTGATGAACCAGAGGCAGGCCCGGTGGCACTTAGAGTTGGTTCAATATGACCTGCGGATTGAATACAAGCTGGGAAAACAAAATATCTTGCCAGATTTATTGAGCCATGATTCTGGACTGGTGTTTTCCGATGAGGAGTTGAGGAAGTTCAATACAGCCACGATGTTGCCACAGAACCTGTTTACAACGATCCAGGGCTGGAGAGAAGGAATGGCAGGAAGAATCCAGACTGCACAGCAAAGATGTGAGCTGGGCCAACGGATAAGAGAAGAGACAGGAGAAGGTGAGGCAAGCAGGGGGCATGCGGGATTCTCAGTTTGGGGTGGTATCATATGCCATGAGGGAAGGATTTGGGTCCCTGTGAAGAGTCTGCAACAAGAGGTAATGGCAGCTAATCACGACCATCCTCTGGCAGGTCATCCCGGTCAAGAGAAGATGTTAGATCTTGTTCGCTGTCACTATTCATGGAGAGGTGTGGGTGCGGTGGTGCGGAAGTATGTTTCGCGTTGTGTGGTTTGCGCCAGGGCAAAGGCCCAACGGGTGGCACCAGGGGGGAAATTGAAGCTGCTTCAAATTCCTTCTAGGCCATGGTCCTCAGTGAGTGTGGACTTCATCACAGGACTGCCCAAGTCACAGGGGATGGATGCCTTGATGGTGGTGGTGGATCGCCTGACTAAATATGCAGAGTTTTCCCTTGTCGGTCAACCATTTCTGCAAAGGTGGTAGGACAGATTTTTGTAAATGAGGTTTTCTCCAGACATGGGGTGCCTGAAGAGATTGTGTCGGATCGTGGTCCACAATTTACATCTAAATTTTTGCTCCACATGTTGGGGAATCTAAAGATCAAGGCTTGCCATTCGTCAGCATACCATCCTCAGTCAGACGGCCAAACTGAGAGAGTAAATCAGATATTGGAGCAATATTTGAGGTGCTATGTCTCAGGGCGGCAGGATGACTGGGTATATTGGGTGAAGCTGGCTCAATTTGCTTATAACAATCATAAGCATTCATCCACGGGTATGACCCCGTTTTTTGCAAATCATGGCCAACACCCAGAGGGTATGGGGCCCAGGGAGCAAGGTCGGAATCCAGCGGCAGATGAGCTGTCGCGAGATACCTGGGACACCCTGGAGCTCCTGAAGAAGAATTTGGTGGTGGCGGTCATGGCTCAGAAGAGGAAGGCGGACCAGCATAGATCTGAAGGTAGAGCTTTCAAGAGAGGTGATTGGGTCTTGGTGAATGCTCGGAACTATGCCTTGCCTGTAAGGAGCCAGAAATTGGGGCCGGTGGCGTTGGGCCCATATCAGGTAGTGAGGGCGGTGAATGAGGTGGCATTTGAGCTGAAGCTCCCAGAAGGGTCAAGAGCCCATCCGGTGTTGCATGTATCACAGCTCAAGCCATTCTTTGGCCAGCCACCTGAAAGGGTTTCTCCTTTATTTCCAGCTGGAGGAGGAGCTGAAGAGTATGAAGTTGAGGAGATTATTGACACCAAAGTGGTGTGAGGATGTCATTCATTCTTGATACGTTGGGTGGGTCATCCTATTGGGGAGTCCACATGGCAGTCAGCTAGGGATTGTGCCCGATGTCCTGAGAAAATCCAAGAGTTCTTCCTGTCTAGGGGGGGTGATGTGACGGTTGAGGTCTATCCTCAGCATCACATTGCCCTGATCTTTGGTAAGACAGGGCAGGCTGTGTCTGTATGTATGTAGGAGGAGAGGGCGTTGGTTCTGGCAAGGACGCCTAAGGGGCCAGAGCTTGGAGTAGGCCAAGGAGCAAGATGGGCGTCCAAGTTGGAACAAAATGGAAAACGAGTAAAATGGGTAGTTTCGAGATTCAATTTGGATTCAAATCGAGAATGGAATGAAACGGGTGCTTGGGAGTTTCGCGGTTTGATTGGGATTTGAAATGGAACTGGCGCGGAACTGTTGAGGGTTGGAACTGGCACGAAACCATTGAGTAAAGATTCCGCGATTCTGCTGCAAAGTTTACACCAAACATCATTCAAGCTGGCACCATAAGCTTATATTATATTTTATTTTAGCTTTTAACATGTGTATATAAGGAAGGAACTGGGAGCTGGAGGCTCCTCAGTTCTGTTTTCTATCAACTTGGCTAAATATTAAATAAAAGAACCTAAAATTCATATATTTATAATTTGGGTCTATTTTAAAGATATTGCTTAGCTGCAGCCATGTTTGGCTTAAATCAACAAGAATTGGACTTTGAGAGTGAGCTTGGGAGGGCTATTGCCTCCCTCTATACCTTGTCTTGGAGTCAAGGCATGTTGTTGGGGTTAAGTATACTTGCAACTGTCTTCCAGGGGGTGCTTGTCCAATTTTGTAGCGCGCGCACCAGGAGAGTAGTATCAGGAGTCCTGTCAGCCCTATGGTCTTAAACATGGATCCTGTTGCCCAACTCATTCGTGGCTCATTGGAAGGAGCCAGTGCGTTACATAAATGGCCCTTTGAAATGTGGGTGAGTTTTCTTGGAGCGGAGTTTATAAGTTCATTTTGATAAAGGAGGACTAGGTCTCCTACTGTAAAAACCTGGAGAGCTTTGAGGTGGTTGTCATAGTTAGTCATCATTTGATGGGCATGATCTTGTACCAGTTTCTCTACGTCAGACCATTTTAAGTGGTGGGTTGATGGAAAATGGTTGCTGAGTTGCTTGACCAATGGGCTGGGCTGGAATTTATTCCAAACAGTAGTTCATATGGTGTACACTTGGTAGTACTATGGATTTTAG